>PVHY01002233.1:0-78460 GCA_004024945.1 Uropsilus gracilis | reverse complement strand
AGTGCATTTTTTTCACGTAATAACTCCAGAAATGATATTAGCTCATAGGTTTAGGAATGTCATACCTTAGGTCTTTGCCATGTTCTTGATATTTTCACTGTTTCAAGCATAGCTGTTAGAATTCCAGCCATGATATCCATGTCCTTGGAAAGGAGGCCCAAGCTAAAGAACTTTTGCAGGTATTTTTACTTTCCAATCACTTGCCTTCCTTATCTAACAAGGCTGATAAATGTCATTATTCTGTTTGTGTTGCCAAGGATTATTTTCTTTAAGTAGAAGGGACAATGGAAAATGAATAAGCAACAAACATATTCTGCAAATGCATTCTTTCTTTTTCTTTATTTTCCTTGGTGGAGGTGACTTCTTTTTCTTATTGCCAATGTTTGATTCTCAGGAAATTTTCTGAACTTGTGGAGTGCAATGTAAATGGTCAGTTCTAACATGTCCTGTTACAAAAGATCCTTCAGTTCTTGTTCTCATTTTTCTCAATGGACTACAATACTTCTAAGATTTTATTTTATCCTGCCAGTTTCTTTTCAACTATGACTTTTTACCATTTGTGATTTGTAAGTAGGTAAAGAGTTGCTCTTAATTAGAACTGTATTATAACTTAATTGCTAAGAGTAGCAAACTATCGAGAAACAAGTCTCTAGTTCTCCATTACCTGATGTGCAGGATCCCTGAGACCAAGGTATAGGTGATTGAAGACTTTCAAAATGTTTGAAGTTCCATATTTTTATTTCTAGGAAGATTTTTCCTCAATTCATTTCTGCCTTTTGCTTAGCATAACTTTGTCTCCAATTTTGTCAATCTTGGTTTTATGTATGTCACTTTTCTTTTTTCTCACTCTTTATTATTGAGAATGTTTGTACAAAGCTATAGTGAGGGGCTGTTAGCCAAGCAACCCTTTATTCAGTGGGTATTTATTTTAATAGCCATTTGGTTTCATTACCTCTTAATGAGTTCTTTGATAGCAGGTTCCTTAATTAACAAGGCAGTCTTTCAGGTTTCCTCTTCTCTAATTATTAACATGTTTTGGTACTTTCACACAGATTACACTGTGATGAAAAGTTTCCCCTTTTATAGCTCCTGTAGGACCATTCATGAGAGGCGGGAATGGACATGGGGTGAATGCACAGTGTATTTCCTTGAGAAATAAATGGTTTAAGAGCATTTGTCCTCTCAAATGGAGATTGAGTGAAATATTCATAGTTCTTGCTTCATTTCCCACAGCATGATTAAACTCAGAACAGATTTCTAAGCGTATAAAAATTGACGGAGTTCAGTCACATTAGAATTTCTACTTCGAATTTTTGTATTTCTATTTTTCCAGAGATGTGGAGTACAGAGTACAGTTTTCTTGAATTCAAATAATTTTTCATTTGAAAACTTTATTAATCATGGGTGCTATGGTGGTAGGAGAATCACAGGGATGACTCCTGAGGGAGAAATCAAATACTGTCCAAAAATTAACAATGATGGAAGAAAACAAATTAGTTAAATAAAAATAAGTAGTTCTAACCATCACCACCTCCACACCCCCACCCCACCCCCAAAAGGGAGGAAAAAATGTTCTTGCTTGAGGAACATATTTAATAACAATGTTTGACCTACTAGGTCCAGGCACTGTCCTGGACTCTGGACTCTGTTTTATACGATCTCATTAATTGTAAACACTGTCTGCAAGGTTGGTGTCATTATCTTCATTTTTCTAACGAGGAAGTGGAATCTAACCAAGACAAAGCCACTTTTCTAAAGATCATGTGACTGATAAGCTATGATTTGAATCTGTTAGTATGAGCCAATATCCTTATTTTTTTGTGCCTCCCTGTATCCCTGGTCCTATTTCAGTCCTGTAAAATAGACGGGACAGTTTGTGACTATTCTTCCATGGGAAGACTAATTAGAAAGCTAGTTACAGTCTTATAAAGAGTATCTGGAATGATGTCCCTCTGAGAAACCCAGGGTTTAAAATATTCAGAAAATGAAGCTTTTGTTATTGGCAGAAAATAACGAACCAAAGCACCTACAGGATACGATAGCTTAAAAAAGCAAGAGAGACTCAGGCTAATGAGGTGTTTGGGTGGAGAAATACTCTTATTTAGGGTATTGACCAGTGAGGAACTGAGTAAGAAGTTGTATGTGGAAGTTAAAAGCAACTCGCTGGCAGACAGTCAGGCGTCTGTACCATTGTGTTTTGTAAACTTTCTCCTATGGCTGTGGTGTGTTTTTTCCAAGCCCACTTAATTTTTTATGAGATTTGTAAAGGTCTTGAATAAACAATTGAGATTATAGAGGTTTTCCTGGAAGCTTTGGTTAATATTTTAATACGCTTTGCTTTGTCACATTATTAAATAGCTTATTGGAAAGGTTGAAAGAGGTTTATTTTTCTTTTTTCTTCCCCCCCCCAATAGTTGAACATCAAAACTGAATGTAGTTTTTAGCTTATTTTCTCTTTTTATTTTAGCTTCACTCCTCTACAGATCACTTTTGGATTGGGGATCCAAAGTCTGGGAGGCCTCCACTTAAAATACACTTCCAGTGAAATTATAGTTTAGAGGGTGTATCTTGAAACTTAGCCAGTGACTGTAAATGTATGTAGTAATAGAGTCTGGAGAAAGGGATAGGGAATTGGATAGGGCTGGAAAACAGGAACTAATAGAACTTTGAAGATTACCTCATCATGACCTTTTGCTCATTAATATTTGAATCAGATTCTTTGGCATCTTGGTTGCAGTCTGGTGAAATGTCAAGCATGGCAAAAACTAAATACCTTCAAAGACATTTCTGTGTTAATGAGATGACTTGATGAAGTTGACCTTTAACCTGAACAGGAGTTGAGGAAAGAGAAAGGAAGAGTTTTTATTTCTCATTATGAGGACATTTTATTCTATGGAAGCTTGTGTCCTAATAATTGTTGTTATTTGTAAAGTACTTTATATTACCTCATTTTGAGTTGTAATCACTTGAAGACATTTTGATGTTGGGATGTAATAATGAAGGTCACCCAGCAAGTCCTACCACTTTTGTGGCTCCCTCCCTGACTATTTTGGCCTCATAACCTTTTCTTCTAAAATCATATAGTGTTTAGAGTTTATTCTGCTCAATTTAACACTTAATTGCATGTTCTCCTTGATTTACTTCAGAACAGGAAGTATGCTTTCCACTTTTTTTGCATGACAGAATTTTTTCATTTCAAAGAAGAAAATCTTATGATTCTGGAAAAAACATAAATGCTTAGTAAAACACTATACACTAAATGCATTTTAAGCAAATGTACCCTATGCTTTTCCCAATAATTTTTCATATTCAGAATTATAGGAATAAAAATCATAATAATAGTAATGTCTTTACTGAGTGCTTAAACAAATCACACACTGTGATAAATACATAGGAATTATTTGTATTTAACTGTTATAACCATCCTTATTTTTAGGTAATGTTAAAATAGATGTTCTTGGGTATTATATTTAGATGAGATTGGGCGCGTTCAGGGTGGTATGGCTGTAGACATTGGGTATTATATTTAAGGTGTTAATTTTCATTAAGCCACATAACTGTAATTTATTCCCTTTATTTTTTTTTATTTTGTTCTGATAAGAGTTCTTGGCCCATGCCAGTAGAACTTACAAGCTGAGATATTTGATGCTAGTCTTATTATTGTTTTATAGTGGCCTAGAACTGATTACTTGCCTATACTTTTTCTATCCTTACTGTGAATTTGAGTTAAAAAAGACATATAAATGTCTTTTAAAGCAAAATGTTTGCCAAACTGATAATGAGAATAAGAGAAATTCTTTAAAAACTATTTTAGTTTTCTCCGGAAACTAAACTATTTTCATTTTCTCTAGAAATTGGTGAATCAAAAGGATTGTTTTGGGTTCATTCTAGTTGTGATGACACAGCTGTATCAGACTGACCGTCATGTGATAACTCTAAAACTATGAAATATATAATCAGGGTATTATCAAAATAAGAAAGGGATTAATGTATGGAATTTCAGTAAGAATAAACTTTAAAGGAACAGGATGTTAAAGAAAAAAGAATTGTAGAAAATGAAACCACAAAAAAAATCTTTATAAAATTCCCCATCTAAGCTGCATGTGAAAAAGTACATTTTCTAGGTTTAGAAGACAACAGTTGCTGGAATATTGATAACCGAGCAAATATACTAAAAGTTGCAAAACAAAGATAATAGATTCAGTCCATTCAACAACTTAACAAGCACTAAAGTTTAAAAAAAATTTTTTTTCAACCATCACTAGCATCTTTTGTACAAATTAAGGACAAGATCCTAAGAGTAAGGACAAAACTAAAATAAACTCACCATAACTTTAAAAGCAGACCTGACAACATCAAGGTGATCTACCAATAATTTAACTGCCTTCATGAATAAAACTCAAAAATCTCTTGTGTAAGGTAATATAATTTAAGCTTCTATAACATTTTATGTATAGTGTATGGCATATGAAACAAAGTTTCTGAACAATATAATAAGGAGAAATGGTTTAAATAGGCAGTAGAAGTAGATCATTAGGTCATCTTGGTACTTATTCTAGCAAAGATTTCAATATAACTATGATTAATATGTTAAAGAAAGCAGAGGGAACAGGAAAGGATGGACAAAATTTTAAAAAAAGTATGGGTTATTTTAACAGATGTTAAGAATTAATTTTTCTAAAATAGAGAAATAATCTATAATGTGGAGCTCATTAGGTGAAAATTTAATTCCTTATTTTGATGAGTTTAACACAGACTCAACACAGCAGAAGTCAAGATAAATGGACTCAAAGACATGTCTATAGAAAATACATACATTTAACACATACAGAGTACTTTTTTTTTAACTTTAGAAATGAACTGGGCCATAAGAGAGAGATGTAGTGCTTTTAAAAATCATAACATAAATTCCAGAATGTGAGGAATGAATGACATAAGTTCAGAAGTAGCACTTAAGTAATAATATTTGAGAATTTCCTACATCTGAGGAAATGCATCTGCAAACCCCTGCAAGATAAATATAACGAAAGCTATTCCTAAGCACATCATGGTCAGATTGCTTAATAGTAAATGTATGGAAAAATCTTAAAAGCTGTTATAGAATAAGAAGACATTCAAAGGGGAAAATTAAAACTAATGACTAACTTCTCATAGAAACAGTGGAGGAAAGAGAATCAAAAAAATGAAACGTTGCAAATTCTGAAAGTACTGTATATTACAAGTTAGTAAGAGGGAAAATATCATTCAAAAATGCATGAGTTGGTATCGGATTCATTCTCAACCATAATTATTGGAAATACCAACCAAAATAAATGAAATAACTTCTTCCATGCAGTGGGCACAGGGGGTGTGGGGGCAGTGAACTCTGAAAGAAGGTAGACAAATGAGATGTGGCCTCACCAGTCTCCTTGCAGGTGCTTTGCACAGGGGTAGTCAAAGCAAAGGCTAATAGGAATTGTTGAGGTAAGCAGACAGAAACTGGAATTTGGGAAGAAGTTGCCAATATTTGCAAGGAAGTACTTTTGAGAAGAGAACTACTTCCAGAATGCTGCATTGGGATTCCTTTGAAGCTTTGACTGACTAGTAAGCTGTTTATGTGTATGTCCATAAGATCAGGTTAAGAAAACAACTGCCAGGGCACAGAAGCTGGGCATAGTGGCCAGAACTCACACAAGGATGGAAGTTGTTCAACACGTTGAAGGGAATTGTGAAATATTCCATTGTGTCACCATAGAAGTAATAAGCATAAAGTAACCCCAGAAAAAGTAAGATTCTAACCTCTACAGAAAATACATATGAACAAATTTCAATTTTCACACTGACTCAAAAGAACCTGAACTGTTTGCCATAAACAAAGTCAACACTCTTCAAAGAAATTCAACAAAATCAAGACATCCAGCAGTCTGATAGGCACAATAAAATTTTGCTAGATACAATACAAGGCAGGACAGTACAGCCCATAACAAGGAAAGCAATCAGTCCACAAAACAGATGTAGACATGACAGAAGTAGAAGACAAATGCCTTAAAATTGCTCTTTATCTCTGTTTTTGTTTTTCTCATGCACATGCTCAAAATGTATACATTTTCAAGGTAAATATAAAGAGAAATAGAAATTGTAAAACATGAGTCAAATGAAGCTTCCATGGTGTGATCTGTACCCCTAAATCATATACAGTGTTGTCAACCAATGTTATCTCAATGGAAAATGATAATTTTAAAAGTCAACAAAAACTATACCTGCCACTAGATAAAGAAGCATTAATAAAGAAAAATATATATCATGAGAATGTAAAAATGATATTCATAAGAAAATAAAAATATAGCAGAAATAGAAAAATGCTGAATTAGATTCACAGCAAAAAAAAGCTGTAGAATATTAAGAAACTGACAAATGGAAACTGTCTACACTGACCTATAGAAGGAGGAATAAAGGAAAGAACATTTTACAGAGCTTCAGTTGCCTGTAGGATGATGTCAGGCAGTGTCATGTATCTCATTGGAGTCCCAGCAGAAGAGAAGGAACAATAGGAAAAGTGAAAAAACTCAATGAACTCCAAAAGTACACACACACACACACACACACACACACACACACATGCACGCACGCACACACGTACCTGTTTCAGTGTAGAACAGTGTAAGATTTATTAGTTATTTAGGTGGTAGTTTTGTAGAAACACACACACCCTAAGTACCTGTTTCAGTGTACGATTTTTTAGTTATTTAGATGGTGGTTTTGTAAAAAGATACAGACTTTAGCGTTGAGTAAACATACCAGATAGCTGTATAAGCTTGTCTAAATTTTTAAGGGCAAATAATTATCAATTAGTTTTTATTTTATAATCAGTAGTCTGCTACCTTTGGAAGAGGATAGGAAGATGTGGAACCCAACATACCTTTGGAATGATCATAAGGATGATAGGCTATTTCAAGCAGGTGGGGATGAAGGTCTGCTTTCCTGAGCTACAGAAGAGATTAATTTGGAGGTTAAGAAAAAGGACACATCAGATTTATTAGATCTGTTCACAGTCAGCAATGGTGACCTTCATGGCTTCCACAATATTCATATCCTCCTTCGCCTTGCCAAAGACCACATACTTTCCATCCAACCACTCAGTCCTGGCAGTGCAGATGAAAACCTGGGAACCATTTGTGTTGGGTCCAGCATTTATGATGGACAAGATGCCAGGACCCGTATGCTTAGGATGAAATTCTCATCATCAAATTTCTCCCTGTAGATGGACTTCCTGCCTTTGCCGTTATGGAGTATGACATCACCACCCTGGCACATAAATCCTGGACTAATTCTGTGAAAGCAGGAACTTTTATAACCAAAGCCTTTTTCCCCAGTGCTCAAGCCATGAAACTTTCCTGCTGTCTTTGGAGCTTTGTGTACAGAGAGCTTGGACAGGAGATGCCACCCAAGGGCTTGCCCTCAGCAGTGCCATCCAAGAACAGGGCAGGCCGTACCACACAGGTTTCACAGCAGTGGTTTCTGTGAGACCTAACATTTGAATCTCTTAGAGCCTTAGTTTATTCATTTACAAGAAATTAGACCAACTTTTCAGGATGATTGTGAAAATTAAAGGAAATGCCTTATCAGCTTTCTAAATGTAGTACATTTAGGGCATAGGTGCCCAAGAGATGGAGTTTCTGTCCCTTTTCTCTGACTTTTGGTTAGTTTTAAGTCTTTGGGCATCTGCTTTTAGTCTCTTTGCTTCCCTCCACTTGCTTTTTCATCATTGACCAGTATTGGGCTTCTTAGATCTTGGTCCTGCTTCTGTGTGAATTCATGTGAGGCAGAGCCTAACACCGTGCTGGACCCTATAACTCCTTAGCAGCCACTGTTTTGGGTGAGTTTAATGGAAAGCAAGCCATTTCATGTGCATTTCTTTAATAATGTGACTTTTCCATCGTCTCTTTTCTGTTTGGTTTTCATGACTCCTTATTTTAGCATTTCCATTTGTTGTCTTAAATCATCTACAGAGTATGGATCTTCAGAATATACATTTTGAATGTGTATACTAGAATAGGACATCGTTTATTATTCTGCTATTTTTTTATGCTAAAGTACTTTGGTCAAATAAGGAAAACTTTCAAAAATATTCAGTCTCACAAAGTAATCAAATACACACACTCTTAAAACATCCTTAAAATATTCTTGCTTGTAGAGGTATATTTGTACACAGTTTTGATTATTTGCAATTATGTGATAGTCTTAGAAATATCTGGGGACATTGTACATTGAAATATACCTCAGGCAAAGCAGTTTATAGTTTGATATTTGGGAATCTGATTTTTATCTGTGTTTCTTTATACATATCAATAGGCATTGTGTCAAAATATTGATATTCTTTATCCTTGTAGGTCTGAGAAATAATCTTAATGGAATCACCTAATGTATAAAAAAGAATTACCTAATGTGTATAAATAGATTTGAAAATTCATTTAAGATATAAGTGTTTTTTCAATTTAAAGCCTGATTCTATTTATGTTTGTTTATTTTCTTACATTGTTGTGTAACTCTAATTTCCCCCACCCCCATGTCACCTGGGAACTACCATGCTATTAACTTGTGCTCATCTCTTTCCCCTTCTCCCTTTAAATATGTTTCAGTTTAGTTATCAGTTTGTTCATTTTGACCTTTTTTTTGTCTTTTGTTTGTTTTCCCTATGTCCCACATGTAGGTGAGACCATATGGTATTTATCTTTTTCCCTTTAACTTATTTCAGCTAGCATATTTCCTTTTAGCTCCATCCATGTTGCCTCAAATTACATGAGTTTGTCTTTTGATTGCTGAATAATATTCCATTGTGTACATATACCACAACTTTTTGAGCCACTCATCAGTTTTTGGGCATGTAGGTTGTATCCATGTTCAGCTACTATAAATTGTGATGCAGTAAACATAGGGGTGCATATTTCCTTTTGAATTAGTGTTATTGTGTCCTTTGGGTAGATTCCCAGAAGTGGGATCACTGGGTCAAATGGTACTTCCATTTTCAGTAGTTTGAGGATACTCCACACTGCTTTGGACCAGTGGCTGGACCAGTTTGCATCCCACCAGCAGTATAAGAGTATTCCTTTCTCTCCACATCCATACCAGCACTTGTTGCCCCCCCCCTTTTTTTGATATGGGCCATTCTTATCAATGAGGTGGTATCTCAATGTGGTTTTGATTTTCATTTCTCTGATTATAAGTGATATTGAGTATTTTTTCATGTCTGCTGGCCATTTGTATTTCTTCAGAGAAGTGTCTTTAAACTCTTCTCCCCAGCTTCTGACTGGGATTTTGGTTTGTTTTTGTTAAGTTGTGTGAGTTCTTTGTGGATCTTGATATCAGACCCTTATCAGATGCATGAAGTGCAAAAATTTCTTCCCATTCAGTCAGGTGTATTTTTGTTTAGGTTATTATCTAAAACCTAAATCTTTTGTTCAGGCCTTCACTCAGTGAAATATATGAAGTCATGACATAAAAGAACACTTTAGTCAGAATCTGACACTTTCATGATTTCTTATTCCTATGGTGGGATGTTGTGAAATAATTGATAAACTACAGTTACTTCTATTACATTAAAAAAAACCTGCAAATAATTTAAATAATTGAAACAGCAAAGCAGACCCCAAAAAACAATGTTGCAGAATGGCATACCATATGATATTATAAAAAATTTCAAAATACATTAAATAATATAACACATTGTTTCCTATTACATACCTATCGTAGTATTTTTTTGAATTCAAATAGTATATCTAACACCAGTAATGTTTACCTGTTCACCTCTGGATAAAGGGAAAAAATTGACTAAGAGATAATACAGGAACTACTTAAGCCATATTTGTAATATTTGTTGGAAATGTGTTTTCATCACATAATTCTATGTATTTTCTTATGTGGTTAAATATTTTATAATTTAAAAAAGAATTGTCTACTGATGAATATAAAAATTCAAGCTTTGTAAACATCACATTGTGTGATAAATAACAAATTGTGTATATATTTGGGGAAAAAATGAATGTATTTTCTATGATGTATAACATAAACCTGGAAATGAGATGTGACTCACTCAATGTAATGTCAACTATTTAAATTATTTAAGGAATATAAATATTAATTTTAATATTATTCAAGACATTTGCTTTGAGTTTATGTTCATAAACCTCTGTTCATGTCTTAGAAAAAAACAAAATATATCCTTTTAGTTTTCTTTTCAGTAAACCTTTTTATCTCAAGTCAGTCTTTTAATTTAAGTGTTAAATGATAAAACAGTAAACACTTCCTAGATAGGTCAAAGATTGTTGTTTACATATAAGAATTTAAGAATTGTGGTAGTTTTGGAAGGGACTTTTTGAAATTTGTTCTCTGGAAAATTTCTTCCCAGTTTAATTAAGTAAGGTTTTAGTTATGTTTTTGAATATTGCTTATCTGTTATTGACTTAGAAAAACCAAGTGTTCCTGAATAAATAGCTGGGCTTTTTGAAATTTAACTTACTGTTATTACTGCCATGACTGACAGCAATGGAGCTAAAATTGAACATGATTGCCATCTGATGATATGAAGTTCAAGATTATTTGAATATGGGGTATCAGGAAAAAGGAAGATTCAAAGTAATGCTAAATGAAAAGTCAATGAATGTAATTTTTGTTGAAATTTCATTTTCATCTATTAATTAACATTTTGACTTGCACTCTTGTATTTCAGGGTAAGGTGGCCCAGACAGCATGTATGTCAGCTTGCAAGCATTTAGCAACATCTTTGATGCAGCTTTTACTGGAAGCTGAAGTAAGGCAGCTCACCTTGGGAGCATTACAGCAGTTCAACTTGGATGTCAGAGAATGTGAACGTAAGACAGTAACCCATACCTTGGCTTGTTTGTCCTGCTGGTAGACACACTTTTGTGAAGAAAAGTTTTCAGTTTGTGGAGTTGTTGTTTCTGGTGGAGTCAAAGAATGCTCAGATGAGAGAGACAGCTTAGAGCTAGAAACCGAATGCATGAGCTAATTTAAACACCCAAAGTGCATTGCCTCATATTTAGAATATAGGTGATCCTTGGCTGCAAGGAAGTTTGCTGTTTATAAGGGGATATAGCAGACACGTATTTGATAGATACCAAAGAAAACCTGATTAGTTCAAAAACCTCAAAAGAATGGAGTCCCTAACCGTTTCCTTTTTTGTTATATTTTAAAAGTATTTTTCCATCTTATCTGCAAACTCTCCTTAGTCTGGTGAACAAATGGTGTGCACATTTATCAGTCAGAAATGCTTTCTATTGTAGGAAACAGAAGACCTTGGATAAAGTATTTAAAACAAATTGGGTTTATTTTTCTCAGAAACAATCAGTTAATGAGTTAGTTGTTTGATGATTCATTAAGAACCCAGACTCTCCTTCCCTCTTCTCTGCCATACTTAAAAGAGTATACTTTTCCTCTGTCTCTTTCAGAAGATACCACATCTAATGGGGACCGTCTATTAGGGGAAAAGGGGCCAGTCTCACCTCTTCTTTTTATTAAGAAAGTGAAAACCTCTTCAGGAGACTCCTCACAAGCTTCCCTGTGTCTTCCTGGTCAGAGGCAGTTGCATGGTCACATCCTCATCTCAGGGAGGCTGGGAGATTGAGTGATCGGCATTATTGGCATAACTGATCCATCATCAAGCCTGTGCTTGGAGTTGAACACAAGATTAGTGTTTGGTTAGGAAAAAAGAAGGAAGGAAGAATGTTGCACAGTGTGTTGCGCTTTCATTGAAAAATGAAAATGAACAACAATGACATGATTTATAGAAATTTTTTCTAAATCTAAGAAAATTAAAATAGTGGAAAATTCCATTAGTCTGCTAATACTTCTGCCCTCACTTTGCATGTTTTTTTTCTTTATATTGGTTTCCTTTGGTGGACTATTCATGGCTGGAAATTAAGATTTCATTGGCTAGGCTACTTTTAATTAAAAAAGGGTATTATAGGGAATTTTAGTTCAGCTATCACAGAGTAATAGATATAAGTCACCTTCTGCTGGAAGTAAGTATAAACTGGCTACACTGTATGAAGCTACACTTTTCATAGATTTTGTCATACAGCACAAGACTGTCATACTTCAGAGGGAACAGGTACAAGGTCAGCTTGATTTTCACTCTCATTTCCTATTTTGGGGTGCTAATCAAGCAGCAGCACAGGAAGGTAGAGTCCAATGAAAGCAGTGTTTCATACAGAAAAACAGCACCAAAACCCAGAGATTGGCAAACAGAGCTCGTGTGGCAGCTGGAATTTCTAGGGCAAGGGCCCAAGAACAGGTCATTGTTTAGAGAAGTCGCTCTAGAAATCTGCATTGGAAAACCCTTTAATCTTTGATCAGAAAGTTGCAATGTGCAAGGCAAAGCTCCATCAAGCTTTGATAGAGAATAGCCACCGAGAATCTGTAAACTAAATAGGAATGCCGGGGTCTCACAGAGTCCCTGGGAACATGGGAATTCTGACCAACCAGAGTGGGAAACTAGCTAAACATTGAATGCAGTTACCTACACCCTAAAGGTTAGGCCTGAAGAACTGCTAAAGCTCTAGAAAAAAAATGTTGCCATAATTTCATAATCAAGAACTAAGCAAAATTCCAGGTTTACATTCAGATGTGATAATGTCTAGTGGCCACAGAATTATTTCTAGCCGCTGTCCATCAGATTTGGCATCTAGCTAGCCAAAAATGTTTCACAAGCCTTTGTCTTAACCAGTTTTTACCAGGCAGTACAAACATATTGGCTAGATAGATCAAGATTGAGTTTTGTTGCTAAGTATAAAGTCATCTTTTTCTAAGTTTTGAGGGGTGTAGAACTGATCCATCAATTAACGCTACTGGTTAAACAACAAGACATGATGAGTGATTGGAAATAAATACATAAGCTGCATCTGTGATAAAGATAAACAATAAAGAGAGGGGAAGGGTGATAAAGCTAACATATGAACCTTAAGGCAGAGGAAGGGAGGAAGGCTGATCTGGGAGAATTACTGTTGAGTAAGGAAATTGTCCATCTTAAAGATGCTTGAGACTGAACTACATTTTATGTATTTCACTACAGAAGAACGAGAAGCTTGTACTTGAGAGAACTGTGGGGGAATTAGTATACATAGTAGAGAGCTGGCTTTCAGATAAGATTGAGATGGAGAGAGCCTTTCATGTAAAGGTACAACAATAGAGTTTGTTAACCACACAGAGGTTTCTAGATTTAACATCTTATCTGAAAACCATTTAGATTTTGTAATAGCTTTTCAGATTGAGGATCAGCTTGAAACTAGAATGTGTAGAATATCACAGTGCCTCCAATAACCATTTTGCCACTGAAATCCCTCTCCCCTACCTCTGGGATATAGTGTAGAGCTACTAAGGTTCATTGATTTAGAATTTAATGTTTTATTTCTGATTGGCAGTAATTTGTCTGTCAAGAAACTTTCCATGGACATTTATTTTACTTTAAAAGAAAGAATTCTATTCTATGTCTTTTGCTATACCACCCCCCGCTTTTTTTTTTCCTTTAGATGCTCAGTGGTCTATAAAAAATCTTAAAGAAATGATACATAAGATTCAAGTAACTATACAGAGGCGTATAAAAGCAGCCCCAACTGACAAGATAATTAACACTTACATCTTTCTACCCAGTGGTGTGTGCATGAGGTATTTTCCCTATTGTCTGTGAGTCCTTGGAAGAACTGTATAGGTCCTGAAAGAAATCAAATTCTGGACAAGATAGAATTTAAATCTACCTTGAGTGTTTGATTATGAGATCTGGGCTGCCACTTTTTTTAGCTCCTAAATACAGGATGGGGTTATGTGTATTACCATGAGGATGACTGATAATATTAAAGATTTAGTCATTAAAAACATAGGCTTTTAGACTCATTTCAACCAGAATACATTCAAGTCACCACTTACTTTTAGTGTGACCTTGTGTAAATTATTTAATAACCTCTCACAGTCCCAATTATGAAATGGAAATAATAATAGTACCTACCATTATGGGAATGAAGTCAGAATTTAAGAAGATAATTCATAAAAGGGCTTATTTCATGGCTGGCATGTGAAAGTTATTGCTTAATAACTAGCAGCTTCTCCCATTCTTATCCTTAGTAGCAGCAGTTAATAAATACTAACAATTCTCAGATCTTTTGCAAATCACTCAAACCTTTATGGTCAGTTAGGTTTGGAGGTGTCCTTTTAGTTGAAGTGAGAAATGAAGTTATGTTTCCTGGTGATTGTCAAACTTGTGTAGCTGTCTTGAAAGGTATGATCTCCAGTACTCATTATAATTCTCAGCATGATGCTTCTGCAAGAAGTTACTGAGCTCAGCTGTTTATTTCGATACTACGATACAAAAGGAATGTTGTTGTTTGGTGATTCTTACTGATGTACTCTCAAACTGAGTACCAGAACGGGAACATATTAGGAGTGTAGGAGATGGGAAGAAAATAATGTTTCCCTTCAAAAATTGGTCATACTATGGGTATTTCTGTTTTGTATTGATTTCATCTTATATTTCCATATGTTAGTAGATCTTTTATTTGGTTGTGGATATTAGAGGGTGGTTCCTGACAGAGAATTAGATTTAAACTCCAGTGAGTCCTGATACAGGCCGGGGTGTTCAGAGCATCAAGCTCAGGATATCAGGACTGGGTGGTGTTCTCTGGATTTAAGTCATGGTTACTGCCATTCACATACTAGACTGTACACTCTCTGTATGGGTTTGGAACTTCTGAAGTTTTCTCTTTGTATATCCAAATACAGAGGTGTACATTCATATTCCAGTCCCGCTGCTTGTCAACAGCGTTAATTCAGTAATCTGATTATAGGTAGAGCCCCTACTGTGTGAAAGGAGATAAAATAGAAAGCTGTGGATTTAAAATAGGAGAGTGGCTCCATTAGATTTATATTTTCAGAAAGCTCTGTTTATCAGGAGTCTAAGAGACCAGTTATCAGGCTGTTGCAGTAATCCATGGCAGAGATGATTTGTGAACTTGAACATATTTATGAATGATAATTCAAGTGAATGAATCAACTACTTTTACCTCCAAAGTCTATCATTAAACTCCGTGATCAGGTGAATGGGAGAACCTCTGGGTAGACAATGATGTAATATACATACATATAATATTTATATACAATTATATTACATAGTATATAATCTATAAACTATATACATACAGATGTATATGTGCAATCAATAAAAACATAGTATTCTAGCTCCCTAAAAATAAATTTCTTTCTGAACTTAAAAAAACAAGCTAGACATACTAATCCTTGCTATATTTGTCTTAGAATATTGTAATAAAATCAAATGAGATTATATGAAATTATTTGTAAGCAGTCATGGAAATTTTATTTGTTATAATTATTATTTCTTTATTCATATACTTTGATATGCTTTCTTGTTATTTTTTCCCTTTTTCCATGATGACAAGGTATATAATGTTCAATATTTTCAATTTTTAGTTACCTGCTCAGATCCCTAAATTAGCCACAAGTTTGATATATTAAAAATGTAACACATTAAATCAGGGCACATAATTAGATCTGGGCCATATTTAGTTATAAGAAAATGCTGCAGCAATTATATCTTTAAAAATGCAGTGTAATCATTCATTTCCCATGCCCCATCCATTTTTTGTACAGATTAAAGTGGGTTCTTGAAAAAGAAGGTAATGGAATGTGTTTTGCCATAAAAGATTGTTTGCCAAATTCTCTCAGTTCTATAATGATGAAGTTTATCATTTTGGAAAGGAGCAAGGTTAAGGTTCTAAAGCCTTCCATATCTTGTTTCCAACATTGCCCTCACAGATCAGTGATTTTAAACACAAGAAGCAACTTCAACTCAGAATTTGGGAAGCAGTTTCAGAGTAAATTCATGATCTCCCTGAGCCTACAGTCATATAAAATAGTGGCAGAACACCTTTTATCCCTTAGCTTCTATATCCCCACATTCTAACTGAAAGAGTACATAGCTTTATGCCACCCTAAAGAATCAGTTTTAGCTTAAAGTAACTTTCCAGTAATTTCCTAAAAGCTTGACTATTTCTGTATATATTCATTAAAATTACTACAAATTCCTTTGTATAGCAGGTGCTCCTCTGATACAGGTGTGAGATGTTCTAGTGATTTTTACTCAGGTAAAACTTAATAGAATTGCTTACAGTTTTGCCACTGGGGTTCTGAACAAAAGAACCTCTGTAGAGTGTTCTCTCTGATCCAAATAACTGCCATTTGGGGTAACTATCTATCCATTATTTTGATATTTCTGCACTTCCAGAGCCCAGCTCTCATTGCCTTCACTTCATACAGTTGATTTTTCACCTTTGGATCACTCCCCACAAGTCTTTCTAAGACTTGGGCTAAGGGCTTCAGACATTCATTTGTCAAGTTCTTCCTGATATAAAGACCCTGGTAAAAAACACACAGAAAACATGTGTGGCAGAGCAGTGCTACTATTCTTTTCTTTGAAGCTTATATGCAAAGAGAGTTCTGGCCTTTAAAAATTAAGTCTGCGCTCACCTAAATCTATCTCAGCCAGTCAAGCAAACTGTTAAAGTAACTACTAGCTAATACCTTAAATTAAGCTTCTCCAGTGAAATAGCATATGTAATCAATTTGTCAGTCAAGAATATGTTTTGTCCTCCTTGCATAAGTAGTGCACAATTGACATCCACACAGATCTTCCTGGGTTTTTTTTTGCTGAAGTCCCTAGAAACTCATCCATTTTCTTCTGAAAGTAATTCTTCTCTTTGCCACTCTTATTTGGCATACTACCTTGGAGTTCATGTTGTGTTTAATCTTAGTCCCAGGACAATATTCAATAAGGTATAGAACATAGCAGAACAGGGTGCTGCTCTTCTTAGACAAAGGGGGATACAATGGAAACATTCTAGAGACTCCTGAGGAATAAAAGTGCCACAATTTCTCTGTCTTTGTGTTTATCAAACAAAACTGATAAGATCATGAAGACAATTAGTGTATCAGTTTATACCTTGAATGACCAACTTATAGCTCTAATTTTCAACTTATTCAGCTCTTCAGCTGCAGATAGAAGACTTTTACTGCTGTAGAGCTTCATGATAATTGTCATTCCTTGGATTCTTGAGTCACACATTCTAGAAAAGACCAGAGTTTGTCCCTGTTCATTGTGAGCTGCCCAGTGTTATTCAAAGTTATTACATGACTCAGATTGTTCAATTTTTAAAAAAAATGATCAATGGCAGCACAACCTACTCCTCCAAAGCTTCATCCTCAGTGGGAACTTGTTCCCAGGTGATTAAGATAATACCTTAATTATGAACTTGGCTGCCACATTCCATACTGTTGACTTCCCATCCTGGGAAATGAGGGGAAGTCTCAATGCCCTATTCCCTAACATCAGTTGCTAACCAATTCCACGCATTATGCTTTTTTTCTAAAAGTCTTTTGTCTGTTAGTCTGATCCCTAATAATCTATATAATTATAGTATGTTTATTTGCAAGGTAAATAGTAGATGATTAGTTCAGTGATCTTATCTACCCTCTCATTCCTGTCTCCTTAGCACTTAGCACAGTGCCTTACATATGCCATTGCTTCCCAAATAGTTCTTAAATAAATATGGCAACTCATTTTTATTCATCCATGACTCAATTACTTCAGTCTGTGGATCTCTTAGGTCAACTCTGACTTGCGGAGGGTGTAGAAGTAGGAATTAGCTTGAGATGGATGACATATGATGTCAATAGCAAGGCAACCTGTGATATAGTTGATATTCTAAGAAATTTTCCCTTAAGAGGTTATAAAACTAGTGAGACAATGATTAACAATTTTAGTGTACCATATCCTACCATCAGCTTCTGTGGATTATAAAGCCACCTTTGCTATCAGTAGTTAATTCTCAATATATTAGCTGTGTAAAGCTACTACTAATTTAATAATAATAATAGTAATTGTAATAATAATTTAAGTGATATGATCTTTAGTCTTTAAAACCTGGATCGAATTTTCACTTTAGTTGTCAGAGTACACTAAAGTCTTCCTCTAAATGTCAGTTTCTTTTATCTGTAAAATTAAGTTACATTTGAATCTATCTCACAGAGCTCTTGTGATGATTCAGTAATTTTGCAAAATACATGCCCAGTAACTGTTAGCTGCCATCGCATCATCACTCTCTTTGCTGTTATCATTAGAAAGAGCTTTGGGTTCAAAGTGAGAAAATGATTGACTAGCTGTATAGTCTTTGGAATTCATTAAACCTGTTTGAACTTTGGGCTCTGAACTTGTAAAATGAGAATATTGGTCAAGGTGATTTCTAAATTTCTATTTAGTTCAAAGATAGTAAGATTTTATCATGGGAGGGAAATTTGTGTGCAAAATTTTATATACATGGAGAGTACTTATAAGAATTATATGAGAGAATGGATAAGAGACTACAATTATTTGTAAGCAGCATATATATTAAATATATTTATTATAATTTTCACTATACTTATGTATAATGTCTTGCTCCCTAGAGGACTTTCTAAATATAAGGAAACAGAAAGCAGACTTTGAATGAGTGCTAAATGGGACTATTGAAAATTCTATAATGATTGGATTAAGGTCAATTTTTTTTTGCCTCAACAAAACCTTATATACTTATATATATTATATATATTCATATATACAATTCTTTAATGTTCTAGAATCTACTTTGGGTAATACTGGTTTAGGAAAAAAAGTCAAGACCTGAAGCACTACAGTATCCCATAGAGATTTCAATGTGATTGTGGTTAAAAAATACAGAGTGGCCATGATAAAATGTGTCAATTAAGCAGCCCTGAAGCTCAGAGGAGACTGAAGAATATGATTAAATGTCCCCTGGAAGCTTTGTTTTGAGGACATGAATTCCTGGTTGAAATAGATTTATTGAAGAGAAGGGGATCTGTTTGAAATAAAAAAATCTTGGAAATGTTGAAACACTGGAGCAAATGGTGCTATTTCATATAAGGGGTTCTTACAAGTTTTGAACTCCCTTTCCAGCTGAAATATATTTTTTAACTCTTTATCCAGAGGACAATTTTCAAATTGTATTCTCTTCAAATATAAAAAATAATGTAAGGTTTGAAGAGAGACAAATAGAAGAAGTTTGAACCTAGTAAAATTTTAAACATGATCTCTTTAGATTATATGAAAATAATAGATGCCTCTTTTGTTAGATGCAAATTTCCTATAGGTAGATGACTAAGGGGCATTTTGTGTGTCTTAGTATCATTAATTTCAGGCACCTTAGTTTCTTCCTTAGCCTCATCTTTCTGAATTACAATTTTAAAACAAGCCCTTCCCTTCTGCTGTCTTCCATCTGAGAAACATTAAGGTAAGAAGATTGATGATAGGCTTCGAGTTAGTATGCAGAAAAATAAACTTGTTTCCTATAATTTGCAGAGCTCTGCACATGTGAAAATCTAAGGGTAATTAGTTGTTATTGCTTTAATATGATGGAGCCAATAACTTGTTCCATGAGACAAGCTTCATGGCTAATGAATTTTGTCTTTTGGTTGATCGACTGGTTAATGGAATCAGAAAAATGCTTTATGTTTCTTCTTTACAATAATGTTTTCATTCCCTATTTGAAACATATAAAGATTTGGCAGCCAGGCTTTGTGAGAGCAGATTCTTTTTTGTTCATTTTATTTCTTGATTTCAATCTATACTCTTGTTTTGATTCAATATTTGCAGTAATATGTACAGATTTGCTAGGGAGAATTCTTAACTTGGTAATATAAACACAGTAGTCAACAGTTTGTTCATTCTCTGCATTGCTGTTTTTCTTCTGCAAAACCTGGAACACTATCAGTTTTCTGTACAAGAAATCAGTTTTAAAATTCAAGTTTTACAGTGGGAATTTGTAGAATGAATAGAAGTCATGTTATGGTATGGTATAACTCTCAATCAACCTAGACAAAACCTTTCAGAAACTTCTGCATTGTATGACTCAGTTTCTCCCCCACTCCTGCTGCCCTTACCAGTTCTTTTTAAAAACAAGATTAAATTTGGATTTGCTAATCCAAAATGGTGTGGGAAGAATACAAACTGAAAATATCTTCTTTCCATCAAACCACCACAATAGCCCTGTTATGTTTGCTATTGTCTTCCCACACCTACCAGGTTGTCACTAGGTGTTATGCTATTATGATGTGCCTTTCTGAGCTTTGGAGAACCCAAGAAATCTCTCCTGCCATTAAAATGACAATGTCACCTCCCTTTGACTGTGGAGGATGGACCCTATATCCTCTGAGAGGGCTTTTCTCAGACGTGGGTCAGTGAGTAGTGTTCAGTCAGCAGTTATTTTGGTTTATGGGCTGAAGTTCCTTGAATTCCAGGAGATAAGGCAGTCATTGTTTCTCTGAGTCCATTGCCAGACACCTGGTCATTTGATAGTAGGTGCTGCCAACCTGAGCAGTGGGGACAGGCAACCTGCTCTTCCTCACCATGGCCTAAGATGCCATCCTTGTCAAGCAAATGGAGATGGATCACGCTACTCTAACCTTGTTATACATCACTGTCAAACCCTGCTGTTGGCTTCCAGAGATTGGCCAAGACAATGTATTTTTTTTTTTTCCTGTTAGAAAATGCTACTTTGGATATTTGTGGGACATGTTAGTGATGAGGGATTATAAAGGACCTAGTACAGTGAAGGATCATAATTCCCAATGAAGCTGCTTTTTCTGTGGCAAACTCTCCTCATACCCTAAATTTATCCGAGTGATTGGCAAATGTGATTTTTATTCCATCCTTAAGTAAAGACAGTGAGTGATTTCTCGCTGACATTGTTTAGATTTTTCTTCAAGGTTTTATTCCAAGGCGTTTTCAAAAGACCATTTTCCTACTGCATGGTTCTGAAAAGAGGAGGCTCACATATTTCTTTAATATATTCCAAACTTGGTACCCTTTCCCTCTTTCTCTGTATTTTCTGTTTTAACTGTTTCATTCCTTATTTTGTCCCTGACTTTGAGAACTTACACTCGGAGTTTCAGGACCAGAAAAATTTATAAATGCCATTTCAAAGAAGAAAAAGTTAAAGTTCATGGTAGTTATTGCTACTTTCTTGTGAATCTGGTTGTAGACCTGTTAAACATGTTTTCTTATAGTTGAAAGAGAGTATCATAGCGATGTCTTATTCTTCAAAGCTTTTTTTTTTTATTTATCAGAAATGTGAAAAATCTAAAATTTTTAAGAAATTCTCATGATATACTTTAAAATATCCAGAGGCATTTTTAGGGGAAAATGAGGCAGTAGAAACAATTGTTGGTCTTAGTCATCACAAACCAGAAATCCCAGCATTAGCCCCAGAGCAGTGCATGACCATCTCTTTCTGCTCTATCAATTAGATTCAAGCATCTCCTCAGCTGAAAATTGCTTTATTCTTTAGCACTACTGCCTCCTTTCACCAAGCCATCTTTCCTTCCCAGATAGACCAAAATTCTGACGTTTGTAGTAAGCTAGAGTGTCCCAAGAATACCTGATATATTCACTGTTTTTGCTTGTCTCGAGTATTTACATAAGCACTTTATATGTTTCATATTTTCTTTGGCTCTCACTTCGTGTCTTTCTAGCTGAGGCTGGTAAACTATTTAATTGGGTCATTTTATAGGGTGTAAACCAGGAAATCGTATTAAAATACTGTGTCTATTTAAAAAATTATTTTAATTGTCGAAAGTTGACAGACTTCTCCTCAAGTCTACAAGGAGTTCCCATAACATTTTAATCTCTCTACTACCTTAAAGTGGAATAACACCATCTATATCTCAATTAAAAAATTAATGAAAGTTCTGATTTTTAGAAGGCAATTCATCATTCTCTGCCTATGTTAACATTTAACTTATTCTAGTATGAGTTTTGCTGCTTAATCCAACCATCTATCAAGCCTACTTTTAGCACTACAAATTTAAAAGGTTTATCCTCTTTCTGACTTATGTTTTTTCCAATTTGTATATGTTAATGTGGGAGAGAGGTAGGGGAAAGACAGAGAGAGAGAGAAGAGGAGAGGAGAGAGAGAAAACCCCCAATCACTTTAGCATCTCCATTTTCACATTCTTAGATTGGTATTTGGAAACTATCATTGCCAATACTTCCACTTAGGGAAACTGGTGTTTCCAAACACAAGTGAGTTAATGTATATAGAACTTTTTATATCTTGGCTGCAATATTCTAAAATGGTGCTTAACCTATATTGTTCTCCTATTTCCCACTCCTTTTATAACGAAGGTGGTGTGATGGGGTCACTGGCAGTATAAAGCATCCTTGGATGCAGAAATTGAAACCTGCAGCTTTACTTTTGTTCGGACAGTTTGATGACTCTCAAAATCTTTTTATTTACTGGTTCTATATGAATCGGTAGAGTATCCAATTGGCCCATGTGGTTACGAGTTAGCCATTCAAGGGGATAAGGCAGGTTGTGAAGGGTGTTCATCATGACAAGAGCAGATGTTTGTATAAATGCTAGGAAGAATAGAGAGTATGCCATAGTAGGGAACAAAGATGAATTCATTGTCACTGAGAACAGGGGGAAATGAAGTGGAGATGGCCAAAAGGAAATAATGGAAAGATAATCATTCTTAGGTCTTGCCAGACTTTATTAAGAAGTCTGTACTTTATTCTAAGCACACAGGGAGCTGTTTTATGTCTTTTAAGTATGAGTGTGAGATAGTCATTTTGTGCTTTAGGAAAAACGTAGCAAGAATGTGAAAAGTGTATGGAAGAGGGGCAAAAAGTTAGAGAAGTTAGTTAGGGTTGCCAGATCATATTTAATCTGGTTATTTACTTACTTATTTGTTTGTTTGTTTATTATTTGTTTGTTTGTTTAATGTTGCCAGTGTTAAGCCTCAAGATTTGGGAGTCTTGAACTGCAAATAACACCATCTTTTATCATGTAACTAAAAAGAAAAATAACTTTATTTTCTTTTGAGGCATCAGTAGAGCTGAGTTGGTAGTCATCTTGCTCCTTTTGCTTTTTTCCTGCCCTTTCTCTCTGAATGGTGGGTCTTTCTGGAGAAATCCAAGTCTCCTCAGTTTTTCACAAAATCCCAGCAGGCAGACTGCTGAGGAATCTCTTTGTCAACCATCTGCTTGTCAATGGATGGAAACAAGGTGTAGCATAAGCCCTACCCAGGCAATTAACCAGGGAAAAAGGCTTGAGGTTCTCTACTCACCCCTAGAAAAGCATTTTTGAGGGCTTTTCAACAAGGACCATTTTAAAGTCAGGAGTGCTTTTAATGCTTGAAATGCTCATTTATCTCTTCCTAGCACTTAAGATATTACTTTAAAAGCACTAGTTTATCATAGAAAGAAGTTGCTTATGTACCTTAAGAAACAATTATTCTCATTTCCTTTAACTAACCTGAATTCTCTTTAAACACTAATCCCCCTCTCTTTTTAGCATGACCTAGGAGTTAAAATGCCTAATGCTTTCTCTCAGGTTCCTGTTGTGTCTGAAGTCAATTCCTTGACCCTTTACCTAATAGCAACCAGCTTAAGGTCTAAGCTTTTACTGACAGAGTTTTTCTTCTTTTGTTTTTGTTTGTTTGGGAAAAACAAAAAGGAAAAGACACCTTAAACTCAGCTCTTAGTGGCAATGTTTGTGTTCTCTAGAAAGGTGGATCCTAAGTTTACTGCTTGACCACTGAAAATAAATTCATTAGGCTGTATTACCAGAATGGCAAGCCAGTGTTGATGTTGATACTGATCTAATATCAACATTTAATATGGATCTTGGATCGTTGTTTTAATACTGTACATTTCCGCGGGGAGGAGGAGGGAGGATGTACTATTAGAATAATTTGGTGAAGCAAAGACTCAAAGCTAGGAAATGTACAGAACCTTAATTTCTCTGAGCAATATATGCAGAGCTTTTTTCTTTGCCATTTCAAAAATGATTTTAAAGAATGCATTTCATTTAATATGTTCAACTATTTGGCTCATTGAAAGAGTGCTAGGTAGGGGAAAAGTGTATATTATGATTTTATTATATCCAATTCTAGTTATTTTCACCTTAATTATGCTGGGACATGCATGGCTAGAACCTAGATATTACAGTGAGTTCAATATCAAGGTATATTGTGCTTGATCTGAATTGGACCTTCTCTTACAATAGCAATTCCCTGATGCTAGCTTGGTTTCCTCCAGTCCAGTCCAATTCTAACACTACCTGACGTCAGTGCAGACTCCCCATAACTAAGAGGTCAGTCCCACAAGGTGTTCCCTCTTCAGATATTAGCCACAAGTCTCAGATGTCCTCTTATTCCCAGCTTTCCAAAGTTTTAGGCGGTAAGCCCCTTTGAGTTAATACTTTTCTAAAAAAAACTCACAGAATTCATGGAAGCTGTTGTCCTTAGCATGATTGCAGTTTTATTCTAAAAGATGGAACTCAGGAGCAGCCAGATGAAAGCAATGCATGAGATGGGTCTTGGGGAGGAGAAGGCAGTATAGAGTTTACATGTCCTCTCCACATAGAATCCGGGCATTTGATTCTCCCAATCAGGAAAATCCATGAAGCTTCGGTGTTCAGCGTTTTCATGTGGTATTTCATTTCATAGGCATATTAAAGAAATAATTGACCACAAGTTTGAAATCAATTTCCAGTGTTTCTCCCTGCCCTGGAGACTGGGGGTGGTGCTCAGAATCCAACCCCCTAGTCACAGGCTTGGTCTTCCTGACTTGGCCAGCCCTTCTCTTAAAATCTTCAATCTAAAGGCTTCCCTTGAGTCACCTTGTTAACATAAACTTAGGTATGGTTAAAAGGAGCTCATTATGCATGGCTATAGATTTCCCTCTTGCTTAAGAACTTCCAAGGGTGTTTGAAACTTTATGCCAGGAGCTGGGGACAAAGACCAGGTATATTTTTTATTGTATCGCAGACCTCAAGAGTGTATTTGATTCAGCCCCACAGCTTTAAACAAGTGAAATATTATTACCTTCATTTTATAGCAGAAACATGTGGCACTAAGAACTTTTGTGATTAGTCCAGGTCACAGAAGTACATTCCAGGAAGGGCTGGACTACTCACTGCCTTAGCTAATGCTATGTCCATTTTCTGTGGACAACTTAGAAAACAGTGCAAAGGAAGGGCAACAAGTCACTGTTGGTGAGTTCTCCCCTGTGCCCACAACTGCAAGGTACCACTCAGGCTCAGACTGTAACAGCAGTGGGATTGATTAATAAAGGGGTCATTGGGGTGAAGAAAAGAGATTCTAAAGCTGCAAATGACTGGCTTCCCTACCCCAGATAGTGTCCGCAGTGTCCAGTAGCCCAAACCAAAGTCTGCTCATACTAGATGAAACTGTTCCTTCAATGAGAGCCTGAAGCTGGTGGTACCCTGGCAAGCAGTGAACCAAGATCCAACTCATGGTGGCAGCTAGAGGTGATCCTAGGTGGCATTGCTGAGGTGGCACCACTGTGGCCCGCAACACCTGTGGAAAGTCCAGGCTGGCAGCGGCAGATGCTGAACAAGACAGCACCTGAGGGTATAGTGTAGGAAGTGGTGCTGGAGGAGCAGAGCAGTGAGAAATCCAGATGTAGGTCAACAGTGGTGTCCACAGGTTGGCAGTGCTGAACCAGTCAGGAGGCTACGGTGCCAAGGAACAAGTAGTGATGTAGCCCTCTGAGAGCAGACAGCCCTCGTGGAGACACCAAGCCCAGGCTGACAGTGCCTTTTTATAAGCAGTGTCACAGACAGGGCTGAGGCAGGAGATGTCCTCAGGCTACCCTTGAAGCTGAGATCCCATGTACAGGTCTGTGGAGGTTTGTGACCCAATGAATCTGTGAAGACAGGATCCTCTCTGCATCCTGATGAATCTCTCCATGGAGGTTTCTTGAGGAGAACGTTCCAGTAAGTCTGCCAAAAGCTGTCTAATGAATGGATCCCAACCCTCCAAAACCTCAGGCTTATATCCCCTTCAGAGTACCTGCCTCAAGCCTGATTGATCCATTTACAATTCCAGTTGTTTGATTGATGCCAAATCAGCTTGAACCTGATTTGTCCATTTACAATCCTGACACTGTATTCAAAAGTGAAACACTGGCCAGCTGTCCAGGCCAACGTACTCTGATCTGGGCTGGCAATCATTGCTGCTTTAAAATGTGTCATTGGAGCCTGGCGCTGACCTGCAGGCTACATTTGCTTTGGGCCCTAGTAAAACTTTCCCCAGACTGGTCTTCAGAAAGCCCTGGCCGCTGACAATGAGACTCAGCTTTCCCAGCAAACCAAGAAATCATTCATGAAACCCATACACTCAAGAAATATGAGCTTAAAAAAATCATTCTTACTCTTTTAACCTGGAAAGCATCCATGTACAACCTCTCACAATTATGTCTAAGACTGTTAACCTTAGGTAGGGTAACGTATTTCTCTCCTGTATGATTCCTGATAGTGAGTCTTGGTATTTTCCTTTGAACAAGTCAGCATTTATTTTATATTGTCCACTTATAAAACATTTTATAACTGTAGATCAAGATTATTGCTAACATCATTGACTGGGGAAACTGAGGTAAAGAGCATTGTCAGCTCTTAAGCTAATTGACTATCATCATGAATAAATATTTGTGTACCCTACTGATTTCTAAAAATTATTTGAGACACTTTCAACAAAATACATTGGAAAAATAGACTCAAGAAGTAGAAAGAGTAAGAAAACAAAGATAAAAATATTGTCATAGGATGTTTAGAGAGGTAATATAAAAATTTACTGAGGGAATTGGTGAAGAATATACAATATACAATATATTTGGTGAAAAACATACAAAGTAGTTCTCTCATATAAAGTAGTTCTCTCCTATTTTTCAAATGTGAGATAAATAGAAGACATTGCATAGTCTCATGACATTTGCTTCCACCCTAATTTATAGCCAATCTAAAAACAGAATTCATATGACTATGAATTTTAAGAGTGCACTGTCCATGTCATTTGAAAATCTGAAATCATTATTTGCTCGTTTCGTTTTAGTTTATGTTCTTTACAAACAGCCTCATCCAGAACTGTGCTAGCCAGTATGATGAGCTATGAGCCCCAAGTTGCTGTTGGAGCACTTGAACAGGAAGCTTGTCAAAAATGAGATGTGTCATAAATCTAAAGTATATACTATATTTTGAATGAAAGACCCATGAATAAAATTTTAAATGTTAATTTGATATTAGAATGAAAATACTTAAGCTATGTTGTGTCAAGCAAGATGTATTATTATTCTTTTTTAAATTAATATTTGTTTAATATGTCTATTTGATACATCTGGCTCACTTTTCTATATGGACAGTGCTTTTTTAGATAACTCATTTTCAATGTCATGTTAAGTGTCTTCTAGATTCATTTCTAAATGCATAATTTCATATGGTATAGCCTTGTGCCTTTGTGCAGACAGCGGAAACAGCAGTGTTGAACGCACAGGTGGCTAAAATTAAATCCTTAAAAGCAGAGTCAAAATATCAAGGCTATTGGGAAGCCCACCCCTTTCCTAGCAGATCCTTAGCTTTCCTAGAGATTATATGCAATGACACTGCTGATGGCTAGTTGGGAGGCTTCTTTTCACCATTGGTTTCAAGTAACTATTATGAAATTGGGCCTTACTTTTTGATATTGTGAAGCATTTGGGAATGTCAGAGGACGTATATGACTGAGCACAGACCTACATACTTGTACAATTTTGTTGTCCTTCATTAAATGGAAAACAATATTTACTGTGATATAGAGGAACATGGGAAATGAATACTGGTTTTCAGACACCTTGAATGTGGGATGAAAGAGTAGTAGAACAGACGAGAGGGACTAGATTCTAACTGGTTCACTGACTTAGCCTTTTTGACCTTAATATTTTCATCTGTGAAAGTCCTTTGTAATTACAAATGTTCCTTTCAACTTTGAGATTCTGAGTTGTTAACTCAAATTCAAGGACATCTTTGAATTTTTTTTTTTTTTTACTATTACTTTCCTGTGGGTTATTAAAGGGGAAGTCCAATGTCTTGTGCCTTGACAATCTTCTGCCATCTGTCATGGTCCTGGCTTCCCTTCATCCTTCTTCTGCAAAGAATCACATAAAACAAAAGTCACTGTTTAGTAAATGCAGCTCATGCATTTTTCCCCATTATTTGAAAAGCCTTTTTTTTTCAACAAAGAGGAGCACTCCATTTCTATAAATGCACCCAGCGCCCCTGAAATCCACACAACAGTTGGCACTTATGTCATCTTCTTTATCAACTCCTTGTAAATTTTGAACAGAATAGTTTTCCAGTTTGCTTTACTAGATTTGACCAACTAATTTCATTAAATTGTTTACTGTTCCCTCTTATGTCTTAGACAAGACATAGAAACAGCTTCTCTAATTTTCTCAGTTTCTTCTCTAAATTTCTAAGTTCCTCATCAGACAGCTCCAGGAAAATGTGCTGTCACAGCAAGTGCCAGGACTTGGTTCCCTCAGTGGTACACTATAAGGAAGGGCCAGAAGATGCAGGTTGGTTGATCTGTTTGCATAGTGGCAGCATCAAAATACCTTCATGCTTATGGCCATTTCCTAGTTTACAGGGGATTCATTCCTTATTAGGCATAAAAAACTATGCCTATCGATCCTAATTATCAACTGTTTTTCAGAACAATAGGTGCGTGGAGAATTAAACATGAAAAAAAAAATGACTCTGAACTAGTACAGGTTTCGCATTCGCCATCAGACTTTATTAACTAATTTCATTAGACTCATTTTCATAGAAACGGAGAATAGTTAGTTAATGTGTACCTTCTTTTGTTCTTCTTGAGGTGGGACATCTAATGAGTTACATATTTAAAACATGTACAAGTAATGAATAATTCGCATCATGGAATCATGTACTGGATTAAAGGTAGCTAATTAAAGGTAGCTATCTTTTTTTTTGTTTGTTTGCTTGTTTGTTTTTTTTTTGAGACTAGACCTCGCTATTTTTGCCCATGAAACCACAGGCTCTCGTTGCCCGGGGCACCACAGACTCAAGCAGTCCCCAGCCTCAGCTTCCCAGGTAGCTGGGATTACAGGCACACGCCACCACGCCCAGCTATTGTTTTGGAACTAGGTCTCGCTACGGGCCCCAGGCGGGACTCGAACCGTGATCCCTAGGCCTGGCCACTTCATAGATGCTGAAGCTTACAGGCATGAGCCACCGTGCCCAGCCCAAAGGTAGCTATCTTTTTATGACCCTATGATCTATAGCCACACTTGTGCAAGTATAGCGTATAGTCCATTGAATGCCACAGATACTCTTACTCCCACCCCTGATCTATCTTCTCGATATCTTTCCTTAGTCCGTACTTCCTTCTGTTCTGGCAGACCTTTTTCTGACCAGCAGGGCCTCAGTGGATTCCCTGTGGAGTCCATCAACTCGTCTCTGTAATTAGCTTAGTGGAGCCACTGTAAAGTGATGCAAGAAGGCTTTCGCTTCCCTAGAGTCACACTTCGTAGTCTAGCACACTCCTTATCTGTTGCTCCAGGGAACCAGATACCAGGAAACCATTATGTTAATACAGCAACAGCAGCTCTTATTTTTTCAATCCCACAAAAACCACATGTGACCTGACATGATCTTAAGATATAAACAAGTACCCAACATACTTTGGACTTGGAGAAAGAGTTTTCTCACCTGACATTTTGGCCAACAGCAACTGCCTATTTGTTGAATGTGAGCTAGTGATGTGCTCTTGTCTGTCGCTTGACCTGGAAGTTCACTGGGACTGACAGCACATGATGTTATCCAGGAACCTCTGGGTGGAATTTTGTCTACTTTCTCTTATTTGAATAAGTTTATTTTCACCCACTAGTTGCTTTTCATCTTTTTTCTGGATGTTGAACTAGTTTAGATTTTCTGAAACAAAGTTTACCCTATAGCTCATCTTCCTTGGAAATTATTCTTATTCAATGAACATTTTGCAAGGCTTAAGAACTAGTTTTATAGTCATTTTCTCACAACTTGCTTTTGATAAACTCTCAAATAGTCTATCTAGAAGTACAGATTATTAATGAAAGCTGTCATTTTGACTTCTCAAAGCTGCTTCTAACTCTGACTCTACCAATTTATTTTATTGGAATTAATTCCTATAAATTTTATACAACGTACATTTTATTTTTTCCCAAATGCAAATATACCACAATGTACTAGATAATATTTAAGTGTATTTTAATTTTTTTTCCCTTCCAAGTGACAGAGTTAATTTAAAAATCAGTCTTTCAGGAACCCTAGAATGGAACTACCTCCTTTTCCCCTTTGGTGGTTTTATTTCTATATAATGTAAAGGTTATTAGAAATGTAAGTCAGCAAGATGCTTTTTAATACTGATGTTAATTTGGGAGGGTTACACTTTTGCTCTTCCATATGTGCACATTTCACTTGCCCTCCACCAAACCATCCCTGCCGATACGATAGATCTGATACCCCATTTGCTTTCCTCCTCTTAATCTCCCATCCTTCCTCCCTTTACAGGATATTCTTGAAAAGTTAATAATGTTTTCAAAAATGATTGCCACAGCTCATAGGTTTAAGTGTGTATGGGAATGTGAAGGGATGATTGATATTGGTAAGTAAAATCCATTTTCTTATGTGATTTTATTTCTCCCTCACTTCTATCTTTACTTTTAAGTGGGGGGAGGTCACTTTGTACCCCTCCTTTTAAGTTTTTTCAAATGAAACAATTTCCTTTATCAACTTCAGTTGGTTGAATTTCCTCATTAAGAGCTTGTTTACGCTCGCAGATTAGATGTTGGATTCAGGGCGCAGGGATGTGAGAGACCAGGCTGTGACTGGATAGGGGAAGGCAGACCTGGGGGGAAGATGGGGGGGCTGAGCTGTCTGTGTCAGTGCTGATCAGGGACTTTGCTAACCCGAACAGGTCTCCCAAATGGAAGCTTTCTCAGTCTCCCTTCTCACCAAGTGGAAGCGTTTTCAGTCTCACCGAAACTTTGCCTCAGTTCCCAAGTAACACCCAGTAGTCAGAGATGGGCTTTGGTTCTACATTGAGTGATACAAGCACACATGGATATACTTCCCATGCTGAGGCTCCTCCGCATAACTTCAGGCTTCAGAAACTGGTGCTGGCTCAGGCCACTCAGAACTGAAAACCTACTACAGATCTTGGAATCCAAAGACAAGGCCAGATAGGACCATGTTCGTGGTGCCCCGTCTATCTATTGGTTCCACTTGGCCATAGTTACACATATGTACCCTTTTGTATGATGTCCAAAGAAGGTTTTCAGTCAGAACCCCCAAAAAAGGGACTAGTGGATTTACATAGAGTTGATTTATGCCAGCATCTGGGAAGTTGAGAATACTATCCAATCACAGTTGCCTGTGATGCTACATTTTGATTTTGTCACCTGAGAAAATCCTACTAACTCAGCACCGCTAAATAATTGCAGCATGTATGCATGTATTTTTCTATGTTTTTCTTTGATTATAAAAGTAATCTGTAATTATTTTGCAATCTTATAAAGAAGAATGAAACCCTTCCTTTCTTCATCTTACTCTCTGCAGTAGCTGGTTTTAACATTATGAGTGCTCACTACCATGTCTTATACAGGTTACAGTGTTTATATTGGAAATTAAACTATTACACATTCTCGTTTTATTTTTCTCATGTGTACATTTTCTCATACATCCTCTGTGTCAAAGGAACTGGAGAGAATAACACAAAGTGAAATGCCAGTAGGAGAAAGACAAATACTGGGTAGTTTTATTCATATATGGAATATAAAGAATCAAAACAGAAGGTCAGAAAAAACCAGTCCACTAACAAATCCTTGACATCTAACTTTAAGAGTTAGATGTTTGAGAGTTTGAGAACCCCAAAGGGGAGAGTGGCAGCATAGAACCATGGGGGTGAAGGGGAGAGGGAAATGGCACTGACAGGCCACTCATTGGAGCATGCTGAGGATTACTGGGGCTTTGGGGATAGATGTGGAAATATATTTGTAGAGGTTTGAGCTTATCACCCCTAAATAAATATTATGATGTAAAGCCACTTGCATTCAGGAAACATAATTAGAGGGAGAAAAAAATGGCGTCACTCTTAGAAAACCATCTTTTAAAGATATTTTGAGTCACAAAATTATAGGAAGTCTATATTATGCACTTATTGAATTTTTTAAATAATACCAGTGAAAACTACTATGCTCTGGGCAGTATACTAGTAATTAGTCATATTGACTTCATTTTAATGAAAGCATTTAGATATTTGCCTATAAATTAATTTGCAGTGCCAACTCACTAACCTATCCTAGCATGGTAGCTAAGTTTCTTTTAATATTTTGCCCTGCTTGAAACAGTATTTCTTAATCTTTGTTTGGTTATCAGTCCTCTGAGAATTGGGCAAAACTATGAATCTTCTTTCCAAAGATATGTATAGTCACACAAAAAGCTAATTGATCATGGAAATGATAAGCAGTTATGATCTATGGTAGGACTACTACTACTACTACTACTACTACTACTACTACTACTACTACTACTACTACTACTACTAGTAACTGGAGTTCATTCTGACTTTTATGATTCAAAAACCATCCCTTGCATTGTTGTGCTCTTAATTTTAGGGAACTCATACATTTCTACTTATTGATACTCAGGTCAACAAACCCTCACCTATTGCAATCCAGATATCTTCACGGCAGTGGCAGTGTATGGATTAATGAGTCTTCCTATTTGTGACCTTATTTAATGACTATGTTGAGCATCTACAGTTTTGAGCACTTGTAAGGTTCTGTGCTGTTGCCCTTATCCTGTAGGGATTTACTGTCTATATGGGAAGACAGGAATTACATACATAAAGTAATGAGAAAAAATACAAATATAATGAATATACAGTAATTATACATGTTCACACGTTAAATATGAAATGTAATCTCTTTCCTTTGTTGTACCTTGATGCAGTTGTCATTCTTTGATTCTCTGAATCAAAAGGAAAACGTTAAGTCTGAAAGTCAATCAGTTCCTCCAGGAACCCAAAAGATTCAGTGTGTCATCCAACAAGGTCTATAGAGTGAGACTCTGAGAACGAAATATTATCACCTCCAGATTCCTGACTGATTTGATCAGCATCACCCATTCATCCCAGGTTGCTGGCACAGGCAGGAGACCAGGTGTGTGGTGCTGGCTCACCAGCATCGCACTATGCGTGTGTAGGCCGGAAGGGCACTTTGACAGTTGTTGCTCTTCCCTCGCTTAGGCACCTTAGTAATGAAAGGCCTTTATTTCTATTTTGTTTTTGAAGTAACGTTGCTTTCCAACACTGTGCAAGAGTCAGGGGAACGGGTTCATACCCAGAGAGGACTTTAGTACTTCAGATGATACAGCACAGCCCCCTGAGTCTTAAAGGAACAATTGTAATAGTGTATGATCCTTGGATGAAATCACTAGACATGAGGAACTTCCTTAAGCTAACCTGATAATCAAGACAGTACAAAAAGGTAGCTGTCACTGTAATCCAAAGAATTGCTTCCTATAGGATCATAGTATGAGAACAGGGTATGTTTGACTTTCCATATACAAAGTTATCACAGATAACTCTGGTCAGCTGTGGGGGGTGCATTATGTCAAGCTTTCTGTTAGCATAGTTCTCATCAAGTATTTGTACAGTTTTAGAATTTGACTCTTAGAGCCTCAGTTACTTGAGCTATATGCACCGATGATAGAATTAGTTTATAAATGGCATTTGAACTTCATTTTCATCCAGCTGGAAGCTTTAATGCTGCTAACCACGCTCCATCACCCCTCCCCCCCATTTATTTACATCATTCTAATTTAAATGTATAAAATAAGAATATTTTATGTGCAGTTGTATAGTTATAGTACATTTCTACAACCTAACTTGCTGGCATTATCTTTTAAGATGGTACAAAGGCTTTTTGGAAAAACTGTTATGTCTTATGCATCCCTAGATGGAAAGCTATATTTAAAGAACAGAACTTTTTGTCACTGTTCACAAACTATCACTTGAATCTGTCCAGATACTAGTTATTTGAACACCATTTTCCAAATCTATGTGCACACATCTTGATGGATTTTATTTAATTTTAAATGAAAAATGTGACACCAACTCTTTAATTTCTCAAACTTATTCCTGGAGAAAAACATAATTATCTATAGGAAAACATTTCTTTTCATATTTGTTTTGAGTAGACACTGGGTTGTTTCTCTAAGTAGATTAATATTAAGTGACCATCAAAAATTCCCTTCACAGAGAAAATTAAAGACATAGTAACTGTTCAGCTTTGAATCCTGTGTGTGTGTGTATGTGCGTGTGTGTGTGTTGCTTAAACAAGACCTTTAGATTTCATAATAAGCAGGGCTTAGGGACAATTAAACTTGACATTCTTCACTGTTACTAGTATTTGTCCCTGTAGTCCAGTTCAGTTATCTTCTCGTTAATGATGTAGAAGCCAGAGTCATAAATGGAGCATGTACCCAAGGTGCTACTGTAAATTGCAAATAACATTCATGTAGTTTATTCCACCTAAGACTAAATTGGAGTGGAGGGAAGAGACAAAAGATTTTCAAGAGTGAAATAGAAGTCAAGGACAAAGAATATAACAGAAGGATGGCATGTGCAAATGTTCCCGAGGTTTCCACAGTGAGATTTATCTACACGAACCTTTTCATATCTTCAAATATTCCTTTGCTAAATAACAAAACGTTGCATTGGGACAGCCTCTATGGCTGGCGTGTGTGTGTGTGTGTACATACACATGTGACAATGCACTCATGAGATAATACAAATAATCAGTGAAGGAATAATTAATGGTGTGGCAGGGAATATTTTTTGATAAATGCTTGGGGAATGTGGTGACAGGCGTGAAATTAGAAAATTCCTTCAGCGATCTAAAATATAAATAGCTTTCGGAACTGAAAAGAGTTTCACAGCTGAAGATTTTATTGTGTTGAGAGGAAAAACTTTTTTCTCTCCCCCACTCCCTCCTCCTTTGCAAGTTGTTTGTCCATTCACAAAACAAATACTCTGAAGCCCAGCGCGGCTCATGGGAATAAATTTCAGGTCGAATTAGTACAGTTTCCTTGCTGTCAGGATGCTGGAATTAATGGTGTTTTGATGACACGAATTTTGAAGGGCAAACAAAGAAGCTGAAGGGAGAAAGACATGACTCCTTAGAAGCTTGGTCCTCCTCTCCCCCAGCCTCTCTTGTCTTCCCTGTCATCCGTCTGCCAATCTCCCTGTCCATGGTTAGTTAAAGGCGCTTTTTATCCTCTTTTCTTTCCCACAGAGTTTGCCAGATCCGGCCCGGTGCCTGGGTTCCAGGAGGACACGCTGCAGTTGGCCTTCATCGACTTGAGACAAGTAGGTCTTTGTGTTTTTGTTTTTTGTTTTTCTTTTAAGATGTGTGACTGAAGACCATCAGGTCTTAAGGAAAAGGGGAGGGAAGGGGGATTGGCGTTGGCGATTCACGCTGGAGACCTAAGGGTTTTTCCCTGTGTTGGAGGCCACCTCTTTTATTTAGCTATCTGGGATCCTTAGCTATGGTAGCGTTAAAGGTTTTGTGGGTAGAAGGGCAGGCAGGAGGTGGGAGGAGGGCCTCAGCGAGCAGAGGGACTCAAGTGACCCTCAAGTGATGTGACCCATTGTGCTGTCGTTGGCTTCTGCAGACGCAGCAAAAAGATAACTCAGCAAACCCATGCTAAGCAGGTGCACTGATGCAGAGACTGCTGCCTGGAGAACTTTTGTTTGAAGATAATGAGGGTGGCGGCATTTGAGAAAAAGATATTTCACATTCTGGGATTTTGATTTGGTTTGTTGACTTTTTTTCCGTTGCCTGATGTTTCCTGTCCTCTCCCGTGTAGAATGTGGTCAGCCAGCAGCAACTAAGTGGTCGTTTTAGAAGATAGTCAGGAAAGGCTCTGACCCGTCATGCTACCCCGACTTGCATCCCTGTTAAAGTCATTGATGAAAGCTGGCACTTAGGTAGACATGAGCTTTGCAAGGCCACTGTGTAGAAAGACGCGTTCTACAGCTCTGTTCCTTGCGGAGTGAATTGGGTACTTGGTGGGCCTTGGTGGTTTGGCTATAGAGGAGTTGCCTGGGTGGGGGTTGAAGAGGGAGAGTTAACTGGGCTCTGTCATCTCTTCACTCTGAAGATGGATGGGGTTGGATAGAAAGTGTGAATGAATCAATGACTGATGCTTCTTTCCTATTAAAAACAATCTTTTTTTTTTTTTGTCTGTTTTAAAAAGGGGGCTGGCTTTGTTTCTCCTGCCATAATGATGCAGTGCCTCTTGTTTTCAGAGCTGACATAGTTTGCATTCTGAAAACTTTTAGATGCCCAGGGTATTTCTTTTTTTTTTTTTTCTTTCCAGGGTATTTCTTAAAGCTGTAGGACCCCTTGTATCGGTCGTCTCCTTACCACTGTGACTCGATTCATGCTGGAACAGCTTTTAACCCATAATGGATGGCCCGAGCTACCTCTGAATCCTTGTGGATGGGTGGTGTAATCTGTCATCTAATGACAATTCTGGAAAGCCCTGTTGAGCAGAAAACAGAAAGTTGTGTCTCTATAGACCCACCATAGTTTGAGGATTCAGGCCGCGTTTCTGAAACGTGTGTCAACTTAATATTGGGGGGCCGAGGTGGGGGTTCTCTTACACATAAAGGCTTTCCCAGCATGAACACAAATGGAGCTGCGTATGCCTTTCCACGCTTAACACCTTCCACCTGTGGATTCAAGTCACTCAACTGAGACATTCAGGTTTTAACCCTTTGACTGATGGAAAATTAAAAGATTGGGATTTTGCTTTGGGGTTGTAAGGGGGTGGTATCTATTGAACTCACCCCCATCTCCACATTTCTTTTCAGAAGCTTCTGAGTCAATTGACTTTTCTTGGAAAGCAGGTATGAAATGTCATTGGAGATACACTTCTAAGGAACAAATTTCCCTTCTCACTATTCGTGAGAAGAAAGTGTGGTCATTCTCTCGAGTTTGTGGATTTGGTCCCTATGGAAAGCAACTAGTGTTTGCAGAAAATGTTAACTAAAGGGAATAGGTTAGAAAGGACAACCGAAATAAGGTGGCTCTGAGCTGAGCATGAATGCTCAAGGACTGTGAGCTCTCAGTGAGTAGTTTTGTTTATGATTTTTCTGTGCTCGGAGTTCCTTTTATGAAGCAGCAGAAACCAAAACTAATATTTTGCTAATAATGAGAGAATGTACCACTTCCTATCTTCTAATTTCTATTAATGTCAATTAAAGTAAACTTAAATTCTTCAAATCTAGATCACTTAAAAAACTTCCCTAGCTCTCAGAGTACTCTTTATTAGCAGGCCTTAGGCAGTTGAATCATTGTGAGGAAAATTATCTTTCCATACCCCACGCTGAAACTATTTCCCTCTTAGCAGTTCATTGTCATTACTTATCTCAAGCAAGCTCCTTTTAAAAGGAGACTTTTGATCTGGCGAGGTGTTCAATCTATAGACAGAAAGTCTGTAAAAATCTGTTTCCAAAGGAGCTATCTTGACATCAGATAAATCTTTATCAAGTACCCTTGATATGCTGTCCTTGTGCACGAACTCTTTGGAATCCTAAAATAGAGTCATGGAACGTCAGAGTTAGGGGCTAATCTCACAACTCATGTAATGTGACCTTTGACTTGATAGTTGCAACCCGAGGCAGCACCCCAGACTGTGTTTGGCCACCCCTCTTGCAGAGAACTTACTTGCACAAAGCAGCAAGTTCAACATTAGGTTGATCTGATGACTAAGAAGATATTTCGGCTGAAATCTGTCTCACTCTATTTTGACCCATTGACTGTGTATTTTGAATCATCTCCAACTTGGGGCATGGACTTCCTAGTCCTGATTGATAAAGCTTCTTATCTGATAGTAATAGAGTCTTTTTCGTAAACAACAGTTACGTTCTTTCCAAATCTAATCTTTATATAGTTGATTTTATCAATCAAATTTAGAGACTCTACTCTCTTTGGTCTACATTTTTCTTTTAGATTATTATATATGATGCACATTTCTATCATTCAAACTTTTCTGAACCCTTATAGGTTCTGATTCAGTGATCTAACTTATTAACTGGCTTCACCTTTATGCTCTTTTACAAAAGTAAACAGGAATAACAGAAGTTAGGGAAGAAATTAAAGTTAAGGCAAGTTTAGGGTACACCCTATGTAAGAAGGGAATATACCCCCAGATAGAGTAGCCAGATATTATTTTCTTGTCATTGAATCTGTTTGCTCCAATGGTTTATGAGTATATTCATTTGATCATGCTTTCATGTTCTCTGGCTTTAAAGTATTTCAGACACTATCAATTGAATAATAATTTTTAAAACATTCAAAACAATGTTTGATTAAATCATCTCTGTATAGACTATAATAACAGAGTGTCATTTAAAGCTACAGAATTTCATTAAGAAGCAAATTAGATGTGGATAGTGAAACTATTCATCCTTTCTCACCTGTCCTGTCTATTCTCAATTTCCTATGCTAGGGTAGAGAATAAAATGACATTTTGAATATACAAGCTTTTGTGATATTTTACATATGTATAGCACTTTAGTGTTAAAGTTCATTTACATACATACCTCATTTGTCAGCTTTCTGGGTTTAGAAAACCTGCTCTTAATAATGTGAGCCAGTACAATCAGAATCTACTTCTCTATCACCTTCTATTTTCTATATTTCCAAATTTATAAATGTAGAATTGTATCCACACACTCATACATGTCAACTGTATGTGCATATTTCTATCAAAATCCAAATTTAGGCTTATGTCAATCTTAAAAACTACTGAAAGACTCACTTTTTAATTGTCTTGAAGTGGTGTGTACACCCCATATGGTGGTAATGGCTTGTCTTTAGAAGTTCATAATTGGAAAGTATTATATGAGGCCTATAGGAGATTCTCAGTAGTCATTTGATTATTCAGTGGTACCAGCTCTGCTTTGTTTGTTTTGCTTTTGTTAAACATTAGGTAGATGTTGCTGAGGACCAGCAGCATCTGAACTTTGGTTGATTTTCATTTCAGTTAATTTTATCAAACCCTGGATGCCTTCTATGAACACAGCTCAACCTAGGTATTGTGGGAATACATAGATAAACGTAATACAGTTGCTGTCTTCTAGAAGCAAAAAAAGGTCATCAGCAAATTCTGGATTCTGTCATAAAGCACTCTCTGCTAAGTATTACATGAGAAGGATGAAGTTATTGTGGATGTTTCAGTTATTTCCACAGCTTTTGCTACCTCGCGGATCACCTCAAAACCAATTGGCTTAAAACAAGATTTATCGAGGTCAGGATTCTCCAGGTTGACAAGTTTAGGTGGACTCCCTCACACCTTGAGGTCTGCTGCTAGGTGATTTGGCAGGCTGTCTTCGCTGGTGTTGTAGTTAGGTCAGCTCGTTTCTGCTCCATGTGATCTCTCATCCACCAGCAGCTGAATGCAGACTGGTTGGCATGGCCTCTTGGCAGGGCTCCAAGAGAACAATAGGAAACGTGCAGCCCTCCTGAGATCTGTACTTGGAACTAGCACATTGGCATTGCTACCACTTTATATTGACTTGTGCTGGTCACAAGGCCACCCAAATTCAAGGACTGGGGAAATACACTCTAGCTTATTCTCTCATTGGGAGATAAGACACATTTTATATAAATGATGCAGAATAGATAACGCAAATCAGGAGCAAGAATGTGTTTGTACATGGTGGGAGGAAGAAAGGCCATGGCATTGGGAGGGTTTTTGTGGACCTAAATATTTATAAAATATTTCATAAGAAAGGTGGGGAGTTAAATTGAAAATTTAAATTTAAATTAGGCATTAATGAGGGAATTTCAAGCATAGAAAATAGCTTCTCGGTTTTATTTAAAGATTTGTGTTTGTGTTGTGCTTATTGATTTCTCTAGGACCTAGAATATCTTTCTTCCTTTAAGCATTAGCCTAATCTCTCTAAACCCCACTTCATGACTTCTCTTTTTGTTTTTTATTCCTTATTTTTACTGTGTAGCTTCCATGTGGACCTCTTTTTTTAATGCCCTATACTTCTTATCAAAAGCTTTTGATAAGGCTATCTTCATACATGCTGATTGTAGGCTTGCTTGAGACAGTTCACATTTCTGTTGTTCACATTCATTGTGAGTAAATCTTAGCTTCCCTCAGTAATTATTTAGATTCTTTAATTTTTGTCTGTTCGCCTTATGTGTTTTACCAGAGGCAAAGGCACGATTGCACTCTTTTTCTTTAGCAGCATCATATTCTTTTCAGTTTCTTGGCCCCAATTATTATTTACTTCCGTTTTACATAAGTTTTTCTAAAGCTGAATGAACTAGGTTGTGACATTGCATCAGATCTCCTGAATGGAGCTTGTTGGCAACGACTCTTAATACAGCAAAGCCATCCCAAGATATCTATAGCTTTTTTTAGATTGAGCTGGTGACATTCCCTCTAGGCCAGTTATTCCCCAATTTCTAAACCTTTAGTCTAAAGTAAACACAGTGCATTTCCATTGCAGGCACTTAACTTGCCTTAAAAACAACTGTAGGACCTGAGAGAAATAATTGTAGACTTCTTTGGAGATGTTGAGTAAATTCTGATCCTGTTCCTGTTTGAGGCACATAGCTAAATCAGCACTGTCACTTAGTTAATACCGGAGAGGGAAAACCAAGAACCTAACTGTGCAGAATTATCCTTCCAATTTCCCAGCCCACCTCTGTCCTACTCAATAAAATTTAATTTTTTTTCTCATCCATGTCACCCCCAAGTTTAAAATAAGCAACTTTCCTCCTTTGTTTGACTTGTTTGGAAAGATGTTAACTTTGCTTAACATTAGCTTATATTTTTGCTTCAGGTGAATACACACACATCACAAGCAGGTTTTTGTCTGATGACAATATATCAGAGGAGATTTGGTGGTAGGTGAGTCATACATATGCATATATGGACTAAAAAGGTAACCCAAAAGTTCTAGAGACATGTCATTAAACTGATAAATTTAATAAAAACATATATATTGGACATAGCAAAGTGATATAAAAGCAATCGAATTTTTTGTTTAATGCTTTCATGTTTGCCATTCAAACAACCCTTAACTACCAATACCAACACTGGAGGCCATGATGGGATAGGGCGGGCCCACACTTTAACACCCTCAATTGCCAGTCCTCTGTTTTTCATCACAGCACTTTGAAGCTGTATTTTAAAAGAAAAAGGCTATCTCCCTCAAGTAGTACTTTTTAAAAGCTTAAAATGAATTTTAATGTTAATACATAATCTCAGAAAAACTCCAGAGGCATCAGGAAAAAATCAAACATGGTACACTAATAAAAATCCACAGCAAAATACTCAAGATAGACAAGCTTGAGATGCCTTCATCACACAGCAGCTTTGTTCCCAGGATTTTGCAGAGCAGAGAAGCTGTGGACAGCAACATATGGACACAAAAGGACCGTTCCTGAATTGTCTATCTCCCCCAAAGAAAAACAAGAAGCAGTTCAACACAAATTTATTATTTACTAAGATATGCTAAAATGAAAAGCTCTAAGAGAAAATGTCTTAACACACAAAAGGGCAAGATACGGGATATAGCAGAGTCACATGTTTCTCTGTGACCATGTAGACATTTGCTGGAGTTGCTGCCTGGGAGTGAATGGAGCAATGGGGTTATGCCTGGGCTTCTTACCACTGGTCCTTAACCTGCTGGAATGTAACTTGAAGTATTGGGGGTGGAGTGGGGTGGGGGAGGGGTGGTTTGTACTTTTCCTGAGTGTTTACTGTGTAGTTGCCAAGGAGCAGAGTCTGAGAGGATGAGAGGTATGGGAGTAGGCAGTTGGGGATTATTTTTATGCAAGAATACTCTTGGTGAAGGAAAGTAGAGGTAGTTGTCTGTGAACCCAGAATAGCAAGTGCATGGGCCAGTAATGGTATCAGTAGAAATATTCTCCAAGTGCTCGTTTGAAATGCTCTGTTGACCTTCAGATTACGTGTGGTCTTGAATTTGGCCTGTAACACTGGGAGTCATCTGCACCAGAGTCGAAATCAAGCAGTTTGTTCTTGGAACTGGAAGATGTCATTATGATGACTGATGTGGATGGTGGGTTGGAAGGAATGTTTCCGGCCATAAAGTACGTTATCTTGGAAACACTTGTCTGCACTGCTGGTGTGGCTGCATGTATTTGTGCTTAGGTGTCATTTCAGGAATGAAACTCAGAGTTCTCATATACACCAAAGGCTCTGGTGGCTAGACAAGGGTGTAGTAGGTATCAGATCACCTGCACAGATCTCTTTGCTGATACATAGCCATTAAAAATTTCTGCAGAGCAGTCATTGTTTTGACAAAGGCACAACAACTGCTTAGATAAAGATGTAACTACCCTTATCAGACATTTTCATTCACCATTGAACACTATGCCTAACATTGTGCTATAAAGGGTATAAACACGCCCTTATAAAGGCTGTAAAGTAATAAAACACACTCCTTGCCCTCATGGAGTGTACATTCTTGAATAATACATACTTATATTCTTGTATAGTCCATGTTCTTCCCAGATCTTCCCTCAGGTGGTCCTGGAGGGGGTTTCATTTTGTCTAGATTTGGGTTTTGTTGTGGTTTTTTTTTTTTTTTTTTGTATTGATGCAGTATTGGTCCATCTTAGGGACAGCTGCGAGTTTCCCGGCAAGATCTCCAGCAGAAGGACAAGTGCACTGTACAGTTCTGCACAGGTTTTCAGAGAAGAACTCTTAGCTGTGGTTTGGTAGCCTAGTGAAAATAAGGTGGACAACTTTAAATGCTTCAAAAAGTAGTCTTTTGGGCTTTTAAAGCAGGGTTTTCTGGCTGTTTTGACAAAATTATTTTGCCCAAGTTGATTTGACAGATACCCATAAAGCAGAGTAATGCTTTTAACCTCAGAGGAAGCTCTGGCAACAAATAGTTACAGTTCACAAGGAAGAAAGTACTTACACCTTTGGGCCTGGTTCTGTAAAAAAACATGAGTAGGAACATTTCTGAGAATAGGTTTTGCTGAGCTAGACCTTTGACCTCATCTAAATCAGGCTGGATCAGCATATACAGGCTGGGACACTATCAGTGGGTACTGCTACAGCTTCTGCAAATCAGATCTGTCTTCTCACCATGCCTGGGGTGGGGTATTAGTAATGAGAGTCATCATGAAGAACTAATACAAGGAATTGCCAGTAATATGTAACGTATTCATAGGACTTACTGAATTTCCCAGGTTGATTGTAGGATAGTTCATTTTAGAACTGCTGAGATTTTGTATCACCTCATACCAGACTCCTGGCTGGGGAGGAGGTGAGCTCTGAAATTCTCCCAGGACTTTCTTTGATTTAACATACCATCTGTTTTGTTTTTGTTTTTGTTTTTCCTTTTCTTTTCCCCAGTCCAGGCTCTCATGAAATACACTCCAAAGCAGAGTACAACTCCTTGGCATAGAAAATCTTGTAAAGTATCATATGAGTGCTAGGAAAAGCGCCAGTCATATATTGACTTAGTACCATCACAGTGAGGTGGGAAGGTCACTTTCTAGTCATTATCCTCCCAATATGTAAATCCTTTTAGCAACTCAGAGGCCTAGTTTCTTAAAGCCTGACAGAGTTGTTTAGGGAGGCTGGGAAGTAGAGGAGAGGAAACCATTTGTTAGTAGTGAATACAACCACAGAGTGCCTCCTCGACTTTTCAAAAGGGAAGGTTTGGGATCCTTGAAGATATGCTGGACTCTGTTATGTATTTTTCAGGGACTTTGTATCCCACTGGGCTGGAATGTAGGTGGCAGACACTTGTTTCTTTGCACAGGTGTGCTTGGTAGAGAGGTTGCCTCTGGTGATCCTCGCTGAGGGCTCTCCTTGGACAGTGAGTCTCTGGCAATGCTGATTCAGGAATACAGGCACTGTGAGCCCTGTCAGCGTCCTCACACTAGTGATGACAGATACATGGGTGCAAGCAGTGGGGAAGAACCTTCAGTTAGGAGAAGCTGTGGACCATTATTTTGGTAGCAAGAGACAATATGCCACTCTCTTGAGTCATTTTCCCATGAATAACACATTAGATTGGCCCTTTGACTCATTGTCCTCCCTGGCTAATGGTGTCTGTTGTTACTGCCAACTGGCATTGGCAAAATCCTGGGTTAGATGGGGAGTCAACAGAGTTGTTCAGCACTTCCTAGACCCAGAGCAGAGTTCTGCCACATGGAGGTTCTGCTAAAGCATCAGACAGCCTGTCCAGTAGGTGCTTGAGGGACCCTTTCCAGAAGCGCAAATCTAATCTGTGATCATTCTCCTACCACTTTGCTCCAGTCAAATGACTGTAACTCTAATGTAAGCATCCCTCTTGATAGCCTCATAAGTAAAGTCTGTCACTTTAGAGGCTAGAGTTTCATTCCAATTTCAGCTCCTGTGTGAAGAACTAATAAGCACAGCATAGTAAACCACTTGGCAGTTTCTACTTTAGCTCATAAACAGCCGTGGTGATACTCTCAGACAAATCATAAGTGATCCAAGTAATCTACGAGGCAGCATGCTGAGGCTAGCCAGAGGGACCACCCCACACCCTGCTCCTCCCAACAAACCAAACTTCAGGCACTCAGGAACTGTCTCCCTCACCTCCAGCACACAGCGTGAACATGCATACCTAGAATTTGTGAATATCTGAGACAGATATTCAAGAGAAAGGACTGTAGAGTCGTCACCATGAATTTCCCTGCGTGTCCCTATGGTACGAGAGACTCTGGCTGAATTAAAATACAAATCACATCCCCGTTAAATGCGCTCTACTTAAGTCCTATGGGAGGCTACTCAAAGGCCAGACAACATATGGCAGAGCCAGACCTTGGAACTAATGTCTAACAACTGCACCCTACTGCCGCTGGAGGGCAGCAGAGAGTGACAACAAAGAACTAGGTTTAGGGAACTGGACCTATTTCATTTTGCCAAGAGAGAAGCCCCCTTCTTTGTAAAGGAATGGACTATGTGGGGATCATGGTTACAAGCATGAGCACCCAGGGAACAAGTATTTTTTAAAAAGGCATGCAGAACACTGATTCGAAGATTAAAACCTCCTTGTAGGGAAGGTCATGGACCAGAGAAGGGTAAAGAAATGAGCAAATGGATGAGATAGTATCGCAAATGTAGGGAACCAGGACAGAGTTGTGTCAAGGTCAAGGGCAAAGATGGAACAGTAACCAAAGGAAAGAAAGAACTCCAGTGTGGGGCAAGTCAGCATGAGGGAGTTGGTGGAACAGCAGTACAGTTAGGAGAGATGGATTCCCTCCAGGACATTCCTACCTTAAAGGTGCACATTAGCGAGCAGGGAGTTGCAAAGGCAATGGTTTCAGACACAACAAAATAGCCCAAGCTATGGGATTCTCATTTCTTTAAGTAGCTTTCCTTAATGAACCAGGATCATTTCTTTTTTGGTTTTTCTTGATTTCAAGAACAAAGTAGTTTTATTAAAAAGGGGAGAAAGAAGTGATAGGACACTCTGAGATGGGAACAAGGCTTTCTCACACACAAAATGAAATTGAACGTGGATGGGAAGCCCTCTGGGTGTGTTGGTATGAAAGGACAGTTCACTTTCTTAGTAGCTTCGGATCCTCCCTTTTCATAATTTAGAATGTAGCATTTGCTCAGATAGCCAGTGTTAAGAAACTGTTTCTTGTGACTATCTAAGCAAGACCCCAGCCAATCTAGGGACTTAGGTGTGTTCCCACTAGGTTAGCAGAGCATAGTCTTGAGTCTCTTCTAAAGCTGAGAACTTAAGAATTTTCCAGGTCCCTAAAATGTGTAGGAAAGAAAGCGCTTGCTTGGGCCATTTCCCCTTAAACATCAGGAAAATAAACTCCTGAATGCCTCAATTCCAGTAGTCCTATACTGGGTTTTAAGACAACATAGTGGGTAAGAAGGTTGAGATTGAGCAGACCTGGGTTACTAGCTGTGATATTTGGCATATTATTTAACCTCTCTAAGTGTAATTTTCTACTATCTTTGGTTATATACTTATAAAATATTAACAGGCATGAATATATTACCTTATTTAATGCTTGCTTCAATCTTGTAAGCTTGTAAGTTATTAAAAGTCTGCATTTTTATAACCTAGGATCTGTTGTTACTAGCTTAGTTTATAAGAAGTTAAAGGACTATATAAATTATAATGTGTTTATATGAATACAGATAAGTAAAAAGAAATGAACTATCACTACCTTCAATTCTAGAATTTATGTAAAATCTTTAAAATGCAAACTAATCTATAGTGATAAAGGTTGTTTGGGGGCAAAGGGACAGGACTGAGGGAAGAGAGCCAAAAGAGAGTACTTGGGATGATGGGAATGTTCTTGGTGGTGGTATTGGTAACCTGAATGCATGCCTTTGTAACATCTCATTGAGCTGTACACTTAAAATAGGTACATTTTATTGGCCAGCATAATCCCTGCATGTCCTTTCAGTATTTGGTGCTGACACTATTTGTTGACTCACTGACGCACAGTTATCATAGAGTAAAATCCATTCTTTTTAGAGACCCAGCTCTTAACATTGTAAAGACCTTATGTAGTTGTAGAGCCACCACCAAAGGCAAGACATAGAAAATCTTCTTAATGCCTCATTGCAATGAGTCTTTGACCCCCACTTCTAGCTCCTGGAAACCATTGCTTTGATCTCTGATGTTTTGGTTTTGTCATACAAATGAACTCATACTTTTAACATTGGTTTCTTTCACTTAGCTTGGTCCTTTTGAGATTCGTTCCTGTTATTAATATATGAGTAATTCTTTTTTCTTACAGAATAGTATTTCACAGTGGGAATTATTTGTTTACTGATTCACTAGTTGATGAATATTTAGATTATTCTCCATTTGGGGATATAATGGATGAAATCACAGTACATATTTATGTGTACGTAGGTACATGTGGACATATGTTTTCATTTCTCTAAGTACTTGAGAATGTTTTCCAAATGATTAATATTTTGCATTCCCACCAGCAGTACTGGTCAGTTGAATTTCTCTGTCCCCTTGTGTGCATTTGATATTTTCAATTTTCCCACTATTCTAATAGTGATATTTGTGGTGCATTAAACTTCCATCTCTGTGACTATTTACGATGAACATCATTGTGTGTGCTTCTTTGTCATCCATGTTTCTTCTTTTGTGAAGTGTTTGTTAAAATCTTTTTGTCAATATTAAAAATAATTTTTATTGTTGAGTTGTAAAAGACATATATCATAATTAAAAAATGAAAAGATATGTGTCATATCTTATGAGCTATCACAGTTATCAGATATGTGTTAGCTTTTCATTTTCTTAACAATAACTTAAAAGTTTTGTTTTTTATTTTAATGGCATCATTTTTTTCTCTCATGACTCATGCTCTAGGTGTCCTATCTAGAGAAATTTTTGCCTAGCTCAAAATCATAAAGATTATCCCTGATTTTTTTCCTGTAGGATTTTTATGTGGTAGGTCTTATAGTTAGGTCTCTGGTGGGATATTGCAAGTTAATTTTCAGTATGATCTGTAGTATGCCAGAGTTGTTTATATATATATATATATATATATATATATATATATAACCAAAATATATTACCAAAATAACCCAAAACTGCAATCTATGGATTCAGTGTTGGTGAGGCAGCTGGAAAATGAATGCATATATATATATACACATACATATACACATATATATGTATGGTATTAAGGCAAATCAATGAAGGAAGTACAGCTGGAAAAAACTGTATATTGTGGTATATACATACCATACATAACATATATATTATCCTATTTATGAATTCTTTAACCTCTTCCATTGATCTGTATACCTACTCTTTTGTTATGTCTTGATATTGCTCTTGTATCTTCAAATCAGATAGTATGAGTCTTTCAACTTTTTTCTTTTCCAAAATTGTTTATTCTAGGTGCCTTGAATTTATTTTAGCATCATATTGTCAATTTCTATGAAACAACTTGATAGATTATTCAATTGAAGTCATAGATTAATTTGGAGGAGAATTAATAGTGAGTTTTCTAATCCATATATAGTCTCTCCATTTATTTATGTCTTTCATTTCCCCTCAGTGTTTTGTAGTTTGTAGAAAATCTTGCCTATATTTTGTTAGATTTATGGTGTTTATTATTTATTGTAATTAATGTTCTTTCAATTTCCATTTTTAATTGTTTACTGTTGATCTATACAAACACACTGAGTTTTGTATGTTGACCGTGAATTTCAACATTGCTAGACTCAGTCATTAGACATAGTAATTTTGATACATTCTTAAAGGATTTTTTAGGTAAACTATTAAGGCATCTGCCAATAAAAACAATTTTTCTTCTTCCTTTCCAATTAGCCGTCTTTTGTTTCCTGTCTTATTGCACCAGTACCTCCTACACAGTGTTGTACAGAAGTGCTGAAGGCAGATTTCCTCTCCTGGCTCCTAATTTAGTAGGGAAGTATTCAGCCTCTCATCATTAAACATAATGATAGGTGTTAAGTTTTTACATCTTTCATCAGTTGAGGAAGTTTCTTTTAATTCTTAATTTGCTAAGAGTATTTGTTATGAATGATACATCAGTTTTATATCCCATCATTTAATTGGTATTATTGTTTTTGAACTTACAAATTGTGGTTTTTTTTAACTTAAATTATAATATATGTTTTCATGCTTAACTCTTTTTTTTAGATCTAATTCATTCTTTAAGATGATTTCTTTATGCAAAAGTTAGAAAACTATCTTTTGTGACTTTTAAATGTGTTGATGATTCCTGTAACAAAGGGTTCTATACCAAAGTTCACCTGTTGTTGTATTCATGCATTCATTTTCCAGCCGCCTCACCAACACGGAATCCATAGATTACAGTTTTGGGTTATTTTGGTAATAAAGTATCCTTATTTTTTTTATCTCATGTATTTTAATTTGTGTGTGAAAAAAGAGTACCACGAATATCAGGAAGGGTATGGATTTACCAATGCCCATGTTTCAATTTTCATTGCCCTATCTGGTGATGGAAGATGATTTTGAAGTCTAATCTGATACATCTTTAATTTAATTTTATCCTATTATGATATAATAAGAACTTCAAAACTGATAGCTCTAACACAAAGCAGTGTATGAGTATCTAATTAAGTAGCCTGCCATCACTGTATGCGTTTGATGGAGGGATATATTGCTTTGCCATTAGAAGTGGTGATTCTTGCCCTTTTTTCCCTCTAATTTATTTATATATAAACTTCACATCATTCTAATCCCAGGGATTTACCCCCCCCACCTCCCCACCATTCCCTCCCCCTTTCCTCCCTGCCTGAAGTTGTGTGCTTCAGTTTGGTGCTTAGCTTGTTTTGACTTTTCCTCAAGGCTTTTGTTTATTTTTTCAATATATCCCATATATTAGTGAAACCATCTGGTTTCTGTCTTTTTCTTTTTGACTTGTTTCTGCTAATATGATTTCTTCTAAGTACATCCATGTTGTCATAAAATCATCAAATTTGTCATTTTTAATTGATGAGTAATATTCCATTGTGTATATGTACCACATTTTTTTCATCCAGTCATCTGTTTTGGGGCATTTAGGTTGCTTTAAGTCCTTGCAATTATAAATAGTGCTGTAGTAAACATCTGAGCACAGGTGTCCCTTTGTACTCACATTGAGGTCTCTTTTGGGTAGATTCCCAAGAGAGCAATTGCTGAGTCAAATGGTAGTTCCATTTTCATTAATTTAAGGGTCTTCCACACAGCTTTCCATAGTGGTTGGACCAGTTTACATTCCCACCAGCAGTGTGAGAGTGTTCCTTTCTCTCCACATCCTCGCCAACACTTGTTGTTGCCTGTTCTTTGGATGTGGGCCATTCTTACTGGTGTAAGGTGGTATCTCATTGTGGCTTTGATTTGCATTTCCCTTATTCACTAGCAATAAGGTGTTCTTGCCTTTTTATTGTTTTAATAAGTTGGTCAGTGAGCTGCTTTGTGTCTTAGTTTTGTTTTGGTTATTTAGGTTTTTAAGCAAAATTAATTCTTAATTTACTCTCATTTTGAGACCAAAACATTTGAGATTCCCTATTTATGGTATCTGAGAATTATGGTTTTCTGGGGAAATTTAATCCCATGTTAATAATAAAAAATTTTTTTTGAAACTGCTTGGCCTAGTGTTAGTCCAGAAGAGAGTCAATGAATGTGCAATTGGCTAGCAAAGTTAGTGTCTCTCTTTTTCATCCTGATTGAAAAAATATGCTTTAGAGACTTAAGCTGAAGTTTGAGGTATTCATCTAGCTCAACCTTTTATCAGAGAGGCCTCCCAATTCTTTCCAGCATTCTGATGATTTGGTCTAGTTAAGGCAAACAGCAGGTTCTGTGTAGTAATAAACTACTGTCCAGTGGCCACAAGACAGACCTCTCTTGGAACCACACGAGAATTGAAAAGACAAGGAAGCGAGAGTAGTTTTCAGAAGCTACTGGTACCCAAGAATGTATTACCAGAATAATTTCAGACAATAGGAAATTGGCATAGTGTTCATGTGTGTTATGAGGTAAGGGGAGATGTAATTATTCTTTTTAAAGAATAATACATCAAGGTTGGGCATGGTGGTACATGCCTGTAGGTGACAGCCTACGAAGCCATGACTGGGGCCAGGGATCACGGTTGGCGTCCCGCTGGGGGCATATGTAGCGAGACCTAGTCCCCCCCAAAATAGCTGGGTGTGGTGGCATGCACCTGTAATACCAGCTACCTGGAAAGCTGAGGATGGGGACTGCTTGAGCCTGTGGTACCTCGGGCAACGTGAGCCTGCAGTTTCACAGGCAAAAATAACGAGTCGTAGTCTCAAAAAAAAAAAAAAATCACTAACTTCACATCTGTCAATACAGAGTTTGTGTGAGTATAGTCTGTGTGTTTCTGTTCACACATGCTTCTGTTCTAAATCCAAGCATGGTTAGAGTTTCCTACAAGGCTCTTAATAACTCCTTCACTTATAACCTCTGCTAGAAATCCTGTCAAAGAAAGAAGCTAGTTTTCCATATGTTTTCTCTGGGGTACCAGATTGCTCCATACCAAGTCCATGCATCTCTCTATCTGTGCAGTCATCTTTCACTATCTGCTTGATGAAATGATAATGCAAAGAGACAGTGAATATCTTTGTTGAGAGGTCATGGTTGGCTGTAGCGATAGAAAAGGGAGCATGTTAGTGCTTGTTTGTGATTCTTTCTGATAAGTGTGAAGCTCTGTTTTATTATTACAACTTCTCTCAATCTGTTTTCAGTCTCTCAATCTATTATTTTCTCATTCATTTATTATTTTCTTTCATTCATTATTTTAAAAAATCTTCTAGGTTTTTTAAAAAGTATAATTGTGATCATGGTACCTGCTTAAAAAACCTGTGTGCTTGGGTGATAAGGTGGAGGGAGAACCCCAGGGAATGCAATGATGTAATGTATATATGTAATACATATATGTAATATATACATTGCAAACATGTAATATATGTAACATTGTTACATATATATACACACATACATAAATATGTCAACAATGAAAATAAAATAAATATTAAAAAAAAAAAGCCTGCATGCTCACTGTTGCCCAACAAACACCAGACAAACTCCAAGTAAATTAAGTCCAGTTCCAGCTAGAAATCTCATTTTCCTGTCACTTATCCCCATGAACCTCTGCCAGGTCTACTCTTATCACCTTCATCTCCATACTGGGCAAATTGAGGCCCCCTCTACCTATCACAGTGCTCTCTATTGGTAGAGTGACAAATTCCTCCCTCTTCTTCATTCTTCACGGCTTGGCCCAAATGTCATCTCCTTTATAAATCCTTCCCAACCTTCTCATACAGACTTAATTGTTCCCCCTTTGGGTGCCTGACATTTTGTATGGCCCTTCATTATAAATTATCTTGTAATTGCTTGTTTAATCATCTCCCTTCCCCTTTAGATTCTGAGTTTGCCAAAGGGAGGATCCCTGTTTTATTTATCCTTGAATCCCCTCTCACCCAGCGGGTAGCACAGTTCCTGTTAGATACTGTAGTTGCGTAACTGCTTGCTGAGTGCGTTGACTTCATATTATTTGTGGTGTTTCAGAAATAAGTAGAATTAAGTCGAATTTCTTTATGATATTTATATCCAAACTCATTTGAATAAATAGTGCTCATCATTTTCCTCCCACTCTCTATGTTCACAATTTTCACATTACTTTACTCCTATTGAATTCAGGGCAAAGGGCACAGCCCTGGGGAAGGCAGAACCGAACCTGCAGACAGGGAACTTAACTGGTGACACCCAGCACATGAGGTCTTCCTCTTGTGAGAACCACAAGGGAAGGCTACCTGACATCATGCAACTAGGTAGCTCCTGCTGAAAAGGAGAGTAATTCCTCACCCGGTCAATTATTCTTTTCAAATGAAATGCTCAATCAAATTTTTCCTGCCCTGCAGAGCACCTGGGTTCAAGTATCAGGCATTGCTTCTCTATTTCTATACCCAAACGGGGACCATTTTTCTCAAGGCAAATGCACCTTTGAAGTTCATCCAGAATTTCATCCTTGATATATATATATATATATATCCTTCTGAGACTTATGGTGTCTTCTAACTGAGTTCCGAAATTAGACCAGAATGTCAATCCAAACTCTGAAACCAATTCAAGATGTTGAACTCTTTCTAGGAATGACTTCAAACATCATTTACAAATAATTCCTGCTGAGGCAGTGAGGAATTTTGAATGAAAGTGATATTAATATGTTCAAATTATATTTTGGGTTAATGCTTACATACCTATCCTCATCATGCATGGTAATAAAAACTTCTGATGCTATATTCTGTTGTAGCCTGAAGGTGTCCTAAACCAAAGTTCCTGATTTCCCATTCTTTCCTGATTTCCCACTCTCTCATAAAGTCCGTTTCCTTCTGCTTATGTCCTCCTCTCAATCAGTGGCAATTCTGGTCTTTCTTCTGGGAATAGAAACTTTGGAGTCAACCTTGATTCCATTCTTTTTCTCACATCTAACATCCAGTCTGTTAGCAAGTCATGTTTTCTCTCCCAGAGGGAGAAATCCTATACTGTGAAAAAATAAACAGATGTTTAAAACACACACACACAGACGCGCACTGTACACATGCACACACACCAAACATTGATAACTACTATTTCTCTTTTCTTCATTCAGTAGTAAGTGTTTCTCATCACCTTCTCCCAATGGCTTCCTTACTCATCTCCATGATTGAGTTTTGCATTCTCCAGACTATTCTCAGCATAGCAGCTGGGTGAAACACATAAATCAAAAGATCTTGCCATTCCTTGTCCAAAACCTCCCAATTGTTCCCATTTCTTTCTTAGTGAAAGCCAAATAACTTTTAATGACCTACAAGATCTTGTAATGTCTTCACACAAACATAACCCTTAACTCTCTGACCTTGTCTCCTACCACTTTTCTCCTGATTCAGCTCTTACTCTGAGAGCCTCTTTATTGTTTCTACACCATGCCAAGTATGCACCCATCTCTAGGCTTTGCACTTGAAACTACTCTTCCTTGACAGCTCTCTTCTTGATTCCTGAATTGTTTGTTTCTTTATCTTCTTAAGGCCTTCATTCAAGTTGTTTAAGATTCACTTTCTTACTCAGGTCTTCCCTATTTAAGATTGTAGCTTCCCTTTCCAACTTTCATTACCTCTTTCATGCTACTTTTTATGCCCAAACAAAGAAAACTCTCTGTTCTCTTCTCCTTCTTAATCTTTCTCTGAAGAGTTATCATTTTATTGTATGTTATATATCTTACATGCCTTGTTTAAAGTATTTTCCCTACACTAGAAAATTATATTCATGAAAGTAGGGATTTTGCCCTTTTTGGAAAGAATTTTATTCCTAGTGTCTTGAATTAACACACGATAGACCTTCAGTATTGTTGTTGTTTTTTTCCCTTTCATATTTTTTAAAGGAAAAGAGTGCAATCTTGTTTGCCTTAGTTTTAAGCACAGAGAGGTTAATAGCTTTTTAGATATGAAATGTTCTACAAATCAGTCTGATAGTCCATTATCAGGAAGGGTTTCAGTAACTTTTTGATCAACAATGCAAAAGTTTGTTATGTATCTTAGCTATAAGCTCTAGACCTTTGAATGACATAAAGATATTTCCTAAAAATGTTTCTTTACTTCATGATATACGTTCGACGCCTATTGGTAAATCTCCCTCCCTGGTAATATGTCATTTCATTTATTGTGCTGTTTTATAGTTCAGGAAAATCCTGAACCAAGTCCAAAGTCTAATCACATGTTGCTAGTAAGACTAAAGGCAATCAACTTAATAAGAAATGCTACAGTATCTTGGAGATGGTCAAAGTGATTCAACAGACAGTTGGGGAACAGTGTTTTGATTTTTAAAAAATGATTTCTTTTTGAAAAAAGAGGTAGTAACTTTTTCAGAGGTCTTTTAATTTTGTATAGAAACTAACCTCTTTTCTTTCCCAGTAGTGTATAATAAAGTATGATCAGTTATGGCCAGACTGAAAAATCACAGGATGCCAGGTGAATGTGACAACCTGGGATAAGGATTCAAGATACCAGGGAGGAGAAGACAGAAGTATCCTTCCTGCAACAGTGATAATGATAGGGTGTGCCCCCCCCCATTGTCTCTTGTTTAAGATTGCAGATTTCAAGGACAGGTAATGTTAAAATGGGGGAATGACTTTAGCTGGAATTTCCCTTCAGGGGGATGTAGGGGGAAGAAAGAAGTGAAATAGTCTAGGTGAAACAGATTTCCTGGAAGGCGGGAAATCAGGGTATATAAAGGGTGTGTAAACAAAGAGAAAGATTCGATTCGATGGGAGGAGATGCAGATTCGAATATGGAGACTAGATAGAAAGGTTCAGTGGAGGAGAGATGGGAATCGGCCATCTTATAAAGATGTGAGCCATGTGAGCTTGACCATGTGACCACCGAGGGCCTACAACAACCCTCGGCTGGCCCAGACTAGCAACATGTGTGCTGAAAGCAGTTAAGGAGTTTACAGATTTGAACTCCGTGTTAGAGTTTACTTTACTGAGTTTGATTTGTGTCCGAAAGAGGCCGTGCAAAAGTTAGGCCTGAGAAGAAAGTGAACTTTGCTGGTTTGGCACCATGGAGTTTCTGCTACCTGAAGGTGACAAGGAGAAGACAGCGTAGAAGACAACGAGGAACATTCAAAAGAACAAGTCTTTAAGCGTCTGGAGATGGACTCTGTCTAGACATTAGTGAGACGATTAAGACTGAGAGACTGAAGATTTTAGGACAATCTGGGAAAAGACTTTAGACAATACTGAGAAAGGGTTTGGACAATGTTGAAGTATTCTGAGTCTTACATGTTTCTTTTATAGTTAATAAGATAATTAAAAATCACTGTTAGAAATAAATTAGTCTACACTGCACTGATAGTCTTGGTTTAATATTTTGGTTAAAAAAAGGCTGAGGATGGTAGTAAGAACCCACGAATAGAAAGTTTAAACTGTATTTTAAAGTTTTTCTTTTCTACAGTTTTTAGAACTGAAAGCAGAGAACAGTTAGCTGGCTTTTACATATCAATAGTAAAGGTGATCAGTGAAAATGCTAATGAAGAGTGTGTAGCCTGCTTTGTAGAGAGTAACAGACAAATAAGAGTATCCAGTTAAGGTTAAAGGTAATTACAGTTAAGTACTGTTTGTAGCCTGCTTTGGAGAAAGAAACAAACAGATAGCTGTAAACAGTTAAGTAAAGACAGAAAATCTCTTTTTTTACCCACTTTCAGTTAACGTCCCTGCACTACACTGATAGTCTTGGTTTGATATTTTGGTTAAAAAAGCTGGGGATACAAAGGAACTACTTCTGAGAGAGAAGCAGGAAGATAGCGCTATACAGTTAAGTCAAGTCAGAAAGTCTTCATTTTTACCCTGTTTCAATAAGTTCAAGTATAGTGTTTTGAACAATAATAATAACAACAGAATCAAAACTGTAGCCTAAAGATAGAGTTACGGAAATCAGTTGATTTCATATTCTATTATGAGAAATGGCAGGAGAATCTGAAATAAGATATCCAGAGCTAATATCTGTTACTTTCTTCATGCTCTTTTCTTTCATCTCCCTTCCTAGCATTCTTGTCAGTGTCCTAGAGGACTTTAGGCCAGAAATACAGAGAATAGAAATGATCTATGGAATCCTGATGAAATCTACCTGCTTTTATAGAGAGCAACTGGCAACAACTCACTCTCCTTAAGTAGCAGACTGTGGACAGAGACTGTAGAGTGTAATGGTGATATGTGACTGACCAAGTGTGATGCTAGGGTTAGAAGGCCTAGATAGGCCAACTGGTTCCCTGAAATGTGGGTTTGAAAAAAAAAAATCCCACCCTGGGACAGAATAAGATAGCTGTAGTTTTGTTAGTTGTATCTTGTACTATGCCTATCCTGTACTAGGCACCATAGGTTTCAGACATTTCTTTATTTTGTTTCCCACTTTTTATGAGGTATTAGGCCTAAAATGTCTTGGGAAAAAGTCACATGTAGCAAAAGTGAACAATTAACCATTTCCCCTTCTTTCTCTTCCACATAGTCTTTCCCCAGGATCCTGTGGTGATCTCTCTCTCTCTTTCTCTTTCTCCCTCTGTTCCCCCCCTTCCCCTCCCTCCTTCCTCCATTGTGCAGAGCTATTGAGTTTTAAGTTAAGTATTGTCTTATGGCTCCATTTTTGTACATCATTCCTATTACTTTTCAAACATAAATAGAGGTAGTAGAACTGAGTATCCTGTAGAAGCTAGAATTGCTTAAAGTGGGAAAAACTGGTATTGTTTCACCCAAAGTTTTGTCCTCACTGAGGCCCAAGAATAAAGTGACTGCAAGATTGAGTCCATTTCGTGGGTCATAGTAGCGTACCTCCTGCAAACAACCCCGACATGTGGACCACTGAAGGGGAGTCACTGTGCCTCTTTCCCTGACGTAAAATGGAAAGCTTAGGTGAGGTGATCTTCATGTTTCCCTTCCTCTCTTATGTTCCCTGGTTCTGAGTCATCCCAACCACCTTTATATGTGTTCTCTATCAAGATGGTTTTGGTCCTAACTTCATGTGTGTGTTTGTTCAGAATTCCTATCGTTCACTTTTAGAAGATAGCATTTATTTTTAGGAAGCTTTTAAGCTTTCCTATCATTGATGATCCTCAATAGTAATACAGGAACCACTGAAATCTTTTGGTTAGATTAATATTTTTTAATATTCTTTAATATTACTTTCTTGGCTAAGTCGGAAAAAAAAGAAATCAGCAGATTCTCTTTTTCCTTTTGAAAACCTGAAGTAAGGAACTTTCCTCTTAGCAACAGAACCTCCCCACTAGGTATTGTCAGCTTTCCACAGGTAACTTGCTATCAGGTATTCTAGCCATGATTTATTATCCTATTGTGTGGAAGAGGACGTTCTTGGGAAAGGTCTGTGAATGTTCAGCTAATTTAACAGCTCATTGTCTGAGTATTCTGAGGTATTTTGGTATATTATGTACAAAATTGAAATTTGTGTGGTCACAGCACAGTGATCAGCACCATTAAAGAGGACTGAATTAGGAGGCAAAAGAAATTTAAGAAAATTATTTCTAAGTAAAAGACAAGTGAGTCATGAGCAGGCAGAACTTTGCATAAGAATCTTTGAGATTAATGTATCTTTGGACTTCTCTGTTTTTTCTAGAGTTTTTCTTCTTCCTTTTCTCTACTCATTCCTTAGTATTATATCAGTTCTCTATTCTTTTTATTCCATTCTTCTTATTCTTCTATTTCCTGAGGGGGAAAAGTTGTGTATGTGTGTGTGTGTGTGTGTGTGTGTGTGTGAAAGTGTGTGAAAGAAAGAGATACAGACAGACAGAGAATATTGTCCCAATCCTTCCACCAAATTATATGGACATTTACTCCTTGAGATCTATGACTATGATACCTTTAGGCCAAAAGAACTTTGAGATGGAGAAATTAACCTAGATTATCTGGCTGCGTCCAATTTAATCCCATGTCCTTAAAAGCAGAAAAGAGGAAAATAGCATGGGTCCTCGAAGTGAAATGGAAGAAGAAAGTGAGATTCAGAGTATGAGGGGGATTAACTTAATCTTGCTGATTTAGAGGCTGGAGAAGGAAACCATGAACCCAAGAGTATGGTTTACCTTTGGAAACTACAGCCGGGAATGGACATCTTCATCCTGTCAGTGCAAGTTGCTGAATTTGGTCAGCAACCTAGATGATTTCAGGAAACAAATCCATCCCTAGGGACTTCAGAGAGGAATGTATCCCACCAACACTTGATTTCAGCTAAGGAATACACATATTGTCCTCCTGATTTATATAACTATACGATATTAAAGGTGTGTTGCTTAAGACATTAAATTTGGTATGTTATAAAAGCATTAGAAAACAAATGCAACACACATTCCCTATTTTTGTTGCCAAAGTCAGAAACACTCTACTATGCTATTTAGTAATGAAATGCAATGCAATAGAGAAAGAAAAGTATAGTCTGTATAATTGGATAAAGCTAGATTTGACCTTGTCCTACAATCCTACTGAGTAATTTCAAGAAAATAACCTTTTTTGGGCTTCATTTTATTTTTTTTAGAAAATGGTCTCTTATGATACCTCCAGTTAACAAAGAGAGTGAAAAAGAGAGAAAGAGAAGTGAAATGAAATGAAATGAAATAGCATATGTAAAATACAGGCCTGTGAGCGCAATTCAATAAGTTATAGTGATTAATATAATGAAAATTGAAGTCAAAATTGATGTATTTTAGTTATCAAATAAGCACCATACTTAAATGACATCATAGAAACAAGCAAAAAAAAAGTACTTTGGACTTTATCAAAATTAAAACTTTTTAGGTTTCAAAAGAAACTCAAAAAAGTAAGCGCCAACCCATGCAATGGGAGATAATGCTTACAAATAATATATCTGCTATAGAACTAGTATTCAGAATATATCCAAGAACTTACAACACAGTACTACAAGAGCCAAATTTATGCCATTTTTTAAAATGGATAAGGAATTAAAATAGACATTTCCTCAAAAAAGGATACAGGTCTAGCATGAAAAGATGCTCAACACCATTGAGACTATGGTGTGATACCATTTTGCAACTATTAGGCTGATTATAACCAATGGAAACTAGCAAATATTCAAGATGTAGAGAATTTGGAACCCATATTATATTACTTCTGAGAATCTAAAATGATGCTACCTCTGTGGGAAAGTTTGACAGTTCCTCAAAAAGTTAAGCAGAATTACCCAATGACTCAGCAATTCCATTCCTGGTACATACTCAAAATAATTGGAAACAAATATTCAAGTAAAAACTTGGTCATAAATATGAATAGCAGCACTATTCAGCAATATAAAAGGGGAAGCAACCTAGATATCCATCACTTGATGAATTGATAAACAAAACATGGTATCTACAGTGGAATATTATTTAGCCATGAAAGAAACACAGTGGTTGTTAGGTCATGAAAAAATATTAATATCATCAAGCTAAGCAAAAAAAGTAGGACATTATAGACCTTTACTATGTGATTTCACTCATGTGAAATTTTCAAAATGAGCAAATTCATGAGAGCAGGCAGATTCATGGTTTTCAAGGACATGGAGGATGAGTTGTATTGCCCTGATAGATGTGAGATTTCCTTTGAGGAGATGAAATAGTTCTAGAACTGAGTAGTAGTGGCAATTGAACAATATTGTGAATATAGTTGATATCACTGAATTGGTATACTTTAAAGTAGTTTGAATGATCAATAAAGTTTCACTTTTGATAATTAAGAAATTTTAAGGATTAGTCAAATCATTTGAGTGTGTGCATATGTGCAAATGCTCATATGCAGAGCTAGGATCAATGAGTAGAGGAATTGGAAACTTTAGAGTGTTTAAAAGATTGGAATAATTGTGATAATTTACAGTATAATAATTTAAAGGATCTAATTTGAGGGTATAAACTGGACAGGAATCAAAAATTTTAGAACTTATCTTTGAAACTAATTTTCAGTAACCACATTTTTATGATGAATGTGTAACCAAAAATTTGCTTGAAGGCACATTTTTAGAAAAAAATCTAGAGGTATTCATTTCATTTGGCAGCCAATAGGGAGAGCCAAAAAAATTCTCCTACAGTAGAAGAGCCATGACTGTACAATCAGGAAAGGGAACTTTTTAAAAATGATGCTGGGAAAACTGGATAGTGGCATGTAAAAGAATTAAGTTGCATCACTCTTTCCATGCCAAAAAATATATATCTTTCAAAATGGTTCAAAAACTTGGACATACAAATTGCAACAATAACATATGGACAAAAACATTGCTGGTATATTTCATGACATAAATGAAAAGATATTTTTGGAGATGAACCCCTGTAGTAGCAACAGAAATGGTAGTAAAAATAAGCAATGGAGCTTCCCTCTAGTTAAGAGTTTCTTTATAGTTAAAGAAAATATAAATATATTAAAAAGACATCCTGTAAAATGGGAGGAAATATTTACACAGTATACAACTGACAAGGAGTTAACATGTGAGATATATAAGAAAACTTACTCAATTTAGTAATTAAAAAACAACCCAGTTGCTAAGTGGGCGGAAAAATGGAACAGACAGTTCACCAAAGAGGATACCAGAAGTCCAATTGTTGCTTGGGGGAAAAAAATCATCATTATTTTTAAAGAGTGATAAGTGGGTCAAAATCACAATGATATATCTTTGCACACCCATGGGAATGACACATCTTAAAAAGAGTCTCAATAATAAGTGCTGGAGAGAATGCAGAGAAAAAGGAACCCTATTACACTATTGTTGGGAATAAAAACTGGTACAGCCATTCTGAAAAGTGATCTGGATTTACATATGGGAACTGAAAATGGAAATACCATATGACCCAGCAATGCTACTCTTGGGGCATCAAACCAAAAAACTTGTGACCATCAACTACAAACATTATATGCTCTCTACAGTGTTTATTGGGCATTGCTGATAATAGCAAGGATATGGAAGCAACAGACATGCTCACTCTTGAGGATTAGATCAAGAAAAAATGGTATATATCCACTGAATGGAATATTACTAAGGGATAAAGTAAAAACAAAATGTTGCCATTTACAGCAAAATAAAAGTAGTTCAAGGGAATTATGTGTTGTAAAGCAAATCATAATGACAAAGACAACTCAGATATTTACATAGCAGATGATTTGACATGCCCAATACTTACAAAAAGCTTACATACACTTATAAACAAAGTGAAGTTTCTGAGATTAAGTGAGAGGATGGAGGAGAAAAGGGTCAAAGGATGTTAAGGAATGTACCTGACTAGAATACCTACTTGCTGCTGGCTTGGAAAAAGAGTATTTGTCCCTGTGGAGTTTTCCCTAGAGATTTTGAATGAAGTGACCTGGATAATGAGGGAAATTTAACCCACTGATAGATGTTAGTGACATGAACAAGTAAAATTTAGCTGAGAGGAAGTGGATATTCATGGTGAATACATTTGAAAACCCCAAAGCAGGAGAGGTAGGCATACAAACCAGATGTTCTGATACCATAGAGATTAAGTTAGATTTTTGGACTGTATCATAAAAGTAATGGGAAGTTATTGAAGATTTTAAGAAAGGGGTGTTATAAAACTTGAGCTTTTGTTTACAGATGTAAATACCTTAAAATAGAATTCACCTTACTGGAACCATTTAGAAATCCATGAATAATAATTAGGAAGTATTATCACTTTTACCCAGAATTTTAGAGTTTAAGAACATATGGAAACAAACTGTTGAAAACAAAAGATGGGGATTCATGAAGATAGACATAATTTTGTAGCCACAATTGAGTAAATGCCAGTCTCTTTTAGAAAAAGAGTTTGGCAATATACAATGAAGTTCATAAGATTGAGCACTATTTTTGACTTTAAATATTCTTTATCTTTATAAATAAACTCTAAGTGGGTAAGAAAAATGACAATGAGATATATGTAATTACACCATCATTATTTTTAATTTAAATAAAACCTGATACAAATATCTAGTAGTTGAGAAGAGTCAAACTTTTGTACATTAATCATAATTGAATATTATTATTAAAATCACAAATTTTTGGACAAATCAACATATATAGGAGGCACAATACATATAAAATGTACAATAGATGTTTAACAGATCAGAAAATGGCATATTTATAATGATACAATATATAAAACATGGTTTTGTAATAAAAAGGATAGAAAACCCTTATAGGGTTGGGGTGTTATTTAGGGGAAACCAAAGATGTCTCTGGCACTAGTTTATCAACTGCGAAAGGGAAGATATTAGATTATAAAGGTATACAGTTCCTTTTCCATTCTGATGTGTGAGTTGTTTATTCCTTTTTTGTAAATAAGTTAAAATAGGTGATACATATAAATATGTCTTGAGAGATGGCTTGATCTGACTCAGCCTATTTTGGGTAGAAAATGTTCCTCCTTCAAAATGAGCTTGGTTTCCCCAAAAGGGAAAAAAAATGTGCTTGAGATCTTTTAGGACTCTGGGACCTTGCTGCTTGTTCCCCCTTTTGGAGTAGGAGAACAAAACAAGAGGCCCGGGTTGTGTGCTATATAGCAGAAAAACAAAATAAGAATTTTTGAGTCCTAAAATTATAATCTTTTTATTTCACTGGTTGCTTGGGAGGACTTCAATCAGATAAACTAGAGTTCACATTGTAACAGATTTAACCTCACCTGAAGAATTGGTAGAGATTAGTTTCCTAAACATTTTGAAGTGTAATGATACATTCCAACTTGCTCTCTATCCAGGACTAGGTATTGTTGAAGTGCATTAGAGTGAAATTTTGTGTGACTGTTTACTACAAGTATTTCTTACAGATTCTCTGCATTGAACACAGCACACATTTTATAGTTGTAATCTAGTTTCTTGCATTACGAGATGGATGATTCGACTATATAATTTTACTGGGTGTACCAACTAACTTTCCATGGAGAAAAAGCTCTTTCTTTGCAGGGTTTAAAAGCAACAATGGATAAGCATATTTGGAAATAGTTTCCCCACTATCCTCACAGCCACACTCACCTGGCATTAGGAACTGTTAGGAACTATTTACCTACCTGAAACGGAGCAGCAGTGCCTTAGTTTATGACCTTCCTATGCCTCAACTTCAGTAGTAGCTACCTCTTCTGCTGTTGTCAAGATTAAATAAGCTGAAGTACACAGCATGCTTAGCCTGATGCTTTTTATGTGATAAGCATTCAGTGCATGCTTGTGACTTGCGGGTTCCGACAGCCTATCTCTCGGAAGTTTCATCCTTCAGTTCTTTGCTCACTTTAGATGGACTGGACAGAAATACATGCAGCCTGTACCTACTTGCCATCCTTCTATCAGTGCCTCTAGACGACTGTATTATTCTCAGGATACTCTGTTTTCTGTCTCAACTGCTTGTTATTAAGCCAAATCACCTAGCTCCAGTCTTTCTGTGTGTGTTCCTTATTATCTAGGGGTCCTTGCAGCTTCATGCAGTCAAGTTCCCAAACCCCAGTGCCCCGTTTTTAATGAAGGAGTTTAATAAATATAATAGAACTTATGGAACCAAAATTAATACCTCTACTGGATGCAGAGGAGACTCACCCTTTCCTATCACAAGGGATATTCTGTATTAAAGGGCTGATTCTCCAGGGGACTTTGAGCTCTGTTAAGTTCACGCCATCTGTTGAGATGAGTATGACTTTTAAGAACGCTATTTATTGACAGAGCAAAAGGACAGGTTAGTAGAGAGCAAACAGAAAATCAAATAACATTAAAAGATTATCATTGTCCGGGGTTTAATGTTACTACATGAGAAAACGAGAGGTTACAGGCTTCTAGTCTGGATATGCTAAGTTTGTCTCTTGTCTCAGAAGCTAGAGTCTGGAGCTCAAGGGAGTGTTCCCGCAGATGGGGGAGTGGGATGGACACTTGATTCAGGGGAAATGAGGAAGAATTGTGCTAAAAGCCACAGGAGGTGTTTGGTTTATTTTTATTTTAATCATGGTAATTTAAATTTGGACATAATGGATGAATTTCTTCTTTGCTGAACCTGGTATTTCCATTTTATATCTTATCACGTCCCTAAAATTATCCCCCTGATACTATCTCCCCACATTCCCCACACCACCACTCTCCCCACTCCCTGCCCCCAACCTTACTCAAGTACCTGAAAACTCCCTGGGTGAGGAGCAGTGACTATGTCTTTCTTTTCCTAGTGGAAGGAAAGTACTAAATCAATGACTACCTTTTGGCACACATTTTATTTTTTATATTTTCTTGCTATTTTGTTTTAATATTGACCCATTGCGTTTTCTTTGGTTTTTATTTTCTCCAAAGAACAAAAATAAGCATTATTTTTGTAACTATACAAGTGTTTAAACTTCTACTTACATTGTATTTTCTCTTTCCCTCGCTGATTCTCACTCCTCTCTCACATAAGTATGAGGAAATAAGCATGATTTTTTTTTCTTCTGATCTTTTCCTTAGCGTTGTATTTGTTTTAGGTGCCACTGGTACATGTGTACATTATGCTAAAATAGATATATAAAAATATATACATGTAAGTAAATAAAAAGCAAAGGTTAGTATGATCTTTAGAGAAACCAGTGTATGTATACATTTAAATAGATAAGTAGATGGGTATGTAGGTAGGTAGGAAGGTAGGTAGGTAGAGGGATGAATGGACAGACAAACAGACAGATAATTAGAAAACTGCAAGAGAGTAGGGGTAAGTTAACAGTTTAGGGAGAACAAGAATGTTCAATGAACAATGACAATACAATGTAACAGATACTATAAAGGGCACTTCAAGGTGGCCTAAGACACACCTAACCTGATTTAGGGATGGGGAAGACTGAATTAACGATGAGTAGATCTGAGTAGTATTTTCAGGAGTAGTTTAAATTGTCTAAGTTTTAATATACCTGAAATGTCATTCTTTTAGTTCTGTACACTTAGTTCTTTGTACTGCTCAATTTTTTTTCTATTGTATTGATTTATTTGCTCGTTTCATCTTTACAGATTTGAATCATCTAGGTATCTTAAGAGATATATATTCACTATTATGTTCTTTGCTATGTCCTTTTCTCTGCTTTCTGGAAAAGCGTCCCAAACCAATTGGTTAAATCTGTTGTTTTTACTTTCAGTATTTATAGGGTAGGTTGTAATTTTAGTTGCATTTTTACCTTATCACCCCTAGTATTATCTGCCTCATTTAAAAATTCTATATAGCAATTTAAAATAATAAAATTAATAAAACAAACAAAAATTCTATGCAACTAACACTTTCCAGTTTGTCATCTTCTTCCCACTTCTCAGAGTCTGTCATTCCTACTGGAAACAATAAATTTTTCTTCTGTTGTGAAGGCTTTTTACTAGTTTACTTTCTTTTTATTATAAATTCAATGTAAGTACATTTAAATTGCAACATTTTTTTCATGACTTAATGTATTTCTTTCAGACTGGCAAAGAAAGGTATATTTGGATCTATTTTTTGTTTGTGTGTCATCATTACCAATTGAAGTATGGTCTGCATGCTTCTCATTCAGGACTGTGTTAGAAGTTAAGAATCTCAGACCCCACTTGAGTTACTGAGTCAAAATCTGCATTTTAACGAGCTACTCGGGTGATTGATATGCACATTAAAGCTTAAGTAGCACTAACTTACATTAATGCTATTAGAATAGTCCTTACAATCTCATATTTGAGAGATGATTGATGGACCCTATTTCCCAATTGGAATATTTAATCTTACTCTCTGAGTAAGCATATCCTAGCTTTATTTGATTAACTAACTGCTTGATTATCTTTCCATAAGGAAATAATCTGTGTCTCTCCTGTTGCCATAAAATACTATGAAAGAAAAGGGAACCCATAACCCACAAACCACTCTACCCTCCTGGTTTCTCTAGACTCATCTTCTTGTTTGACAACTTCTCATTGCAACCCTTCAGCATTTCCAACTAAAACCATGACTCCAGTGTAATAAAGGAAATGCTTTCCATAGTCTCTCTAGGTTTGTACTTTAGGTCCTGTGAATTAAACTGACAAAAAATTATTTTAAAAATTCATATTTTTTAATTAATATTAAATTAAAATTTAATTTAATATTAAAAATTCATATTTTTACATTCCCAGAGATGTCACAGAAGTGAAAACCTAGAGAAGCAGTTTGACATAGAAGTGTCTATGCCATTTTAACAAACAAATGATAGAGTGTGAAGTGACTAGACAGAGAAAGTGAATTTGGGCTCCCGGGAGTGGTAAATTATGGGAATGTGGCTAGGATATAAAGAGTTGTGTAGTAAGGTTTGGTATGCAGACTCATGGAATACTATCCTTGACCTCCCAATTATGGAATTGGGAAACACCTTTACAGAAGGAAAATTATGCTCTGCTCTTACTCAGGAAGAAGACAGGGCTGAGCACTTTTCTTATATAAATTGTTTCTCATTTAAAATAATTTGTAGACTAAAGTCGAATGTTTGGCATGACACATTCTTAACCCCTTCACTGGGAATCATAGTCCTGAAATGCCCTCTTCCATGCTTTGAACACTGGTGAAGTCTAACAGACAAGTTCCTTAATTTCTAATGAGGTTGAAACTTGTCATTTTTTTTTAACCGTAGTTTCATGGGAATTTTGCTGGGAACCTGGGGAAAGGGTAAGTAGGGCATTGTTAACATTCCCCGCCATTTCCTGAGAAGCCCTCACTATAAAAATGCAGGAGCCAGATGGCCATTTTTGAGAATGCTTTATGAAGAATTCCTCTTGAATGGAAAATTGCCTGGAAAGCTTTGAGGTATCCTCCCAACCTGACCTATCATAAATAACAAGTCCTTTTGTTGTATGCAGTTCAGTTTATATACTTCACCTTAACATGGAGTCAAGTGAAAATTTATAATGGCATACATCTTGCAGGTGTTTAGCTATAAATACTGTTTTACTCGAAGATTGTGACTTAATTAGAAAGATTGGTTTCAGCCCCTTTTTGAGAAATCAAAGTATTAAATCATTCTTGGTATTTAATTAAAAATTTGCACATATTATCTTAATTTATATCACCGTGAGGTTAGTCTTTTGCTTCACACTTTACAGTGGAAGTAAAATATACTAAAGAGATTAAGCAACTTGTTTAACATTATGTTTAACATAATTTAGCTAACAATTGCAGAAGCTCAATTACTTACTGACTGTATAAAATTCCTAAGTGACTAACCTCTTTGTATTCCTGTTTCCTCATTTATAAAAAGGACATTATTATTACTTTACCATAAATAGTTCTTGTGAAGAATAAAAAGCTTTTAGTATTATGTCTGATAAGTAATAACTTTTCATTATCTGTTGATTTCCCCCCTTGTTTCCAGTTGTGGTTTCCCAGACACACCTATGCCTTCTTGTCTCCACTCCCCTGTGTTCTCTTTGCCACTAATCTCCATCTTTTGAAAAGGCACCTATTTAATTTAGACTGGGAAAATAACCACACAAATGCATAAAAGTATATAGATTAAGAAGTTTGTCACAGTATTATTTGTAATAACAAAAAAGTTTAGAGCAATTTGATTAAAATTTTAATTAAGTTAAAATTTGAGTTATTCAATCAAACTGATTGAATTATTTAACCAGAACTTGATTTTTAAAATCTGATTAAATTATAGTACATGTGCTGAAAGAGAGATAAAATGAGTTGACATTTATAAAGTATTTAGAACATGGCCTAGTAAATAGCAGTCATTGGGATTTTAATAAAATGATATATTCATACCAATGAATATGCAATGTACTTGTTAAAAATAATACAAGTTCACATTTATTTGTATTCAGATTTGTCACAACATAGCAGTAAAACAAACAAACAAACAAACAAAAGGTCAGAAAACTGTGATACCTACCATATCACTAAAAGAGGTTTGAAGGATAGATAAACTATTTTTTAAATTAAAATTTTAAAGCATTCAGAGCCAGAAACATAGGTGGATTTTTCTAATACCTGACTTCAGTGGTGGTAAGTCAGAAGTGGATTATATATGACCCTGACACATTTATTTAACAGTGAGGACTTTCAAGAATTTGCCCTCAGCCTCTTTTTTTTTTTTTTCCCAGTCCAACTGGCTATCAAAATCATAGTAGATTTTAGTGGGTTCATTTTTATTCTGATTAAGAGGGTCTAGAGCTACAGAAGATTATACTTACTTATTTGGGACTTAAGAAGTGTTGGGGTTCATCGACAAGTGGTTACTTGCATAACTTTCTCTGGGTTGGAGAAGCTAGATAAAACTAGTAGATTGCAGAGTTCCTTGAAGAGAAAATTGCCAACTTCTCTTTCTATAAAATTACTCTTTGGGAATGTTAATTCCAGTTACCTATCATGGAGTTATTGTGAGGATTAAATGAGGTCATATATTTAAAAGCACTTAGGAGAATACCTAGCACATACCCTTCTTATTGTTATTATAGGGTTTTGTTTGTTTAAAATACTGAAGTGGCACACCAGTTCTAGCAAAGTATCTGTCTTCTGTCACTCTATTATACTGTCACCAAAACCCAAAACACAAGAAATTTCTTTCTCCATGTTTTAAACTAAGTATTAAATGATATTGGAAAGGAGAAAACAAAGACGCTGACCTTACTAGCAGATTATATCATTGTCAGCCTAAACATTTCACGTGAACTGACTGAAAAAAATATACTAATATGGTCAGACATAAAATTAATATAGAAAAACAAATAGCTTCATATATAACATCAATTATCAAGAATAAATCATATTTATTAAGAACAGAATCAGTAAAATTTGTCTACATCTTTACCACCCTGAACATGCCCAATCTCATCAGAATCAATAAAATTCTTGTGAAATCAAACTATTTGGGGACATACAACATCTATAGGGAAAAAAATTATAAAGTTTTGCTGAAGGACAAAAAAGTAAATGGAAAAATAAATCATGTTTCTGAATTGGAAGACCTTAGGAATTTTGTCAATATTTTCTCCTTTAAAAGTGTCATATCAATCAAAGACCCGGTGGAATTTTGTAGAGAAATTTGACAGGCTAATTTTTTTAATTAATCATTTTTGTTGTTTATATATTTATGTATTTGTATACACATATATTGCATCATTGCATTCCCCAGGGTTCTCCCTCCATCCTATCACCAGTCAGCCTTCATCTCAATCTTCTTGTGCTCTTCCCTTCCCCAATTTCTCCCTCCCCCCCTCAGCAGCCTTCTTAACCTAAGAGACAATGTGACATTTGCCAATAAAATTTTGAATAATTGCTGTCTTATTTTAGTTCTTGCTATATGTAAGATACTGACTTAACTATCTTTATGTCTATTAACTCACATAATCCTCCTACTAGCAAAATATATAGGAACTGTTAGTAATACTATTTTTAGATTATATCTACCTGAAAAAGACAGAGCGACTCATTTTCCCTAAGTCACACTACTAGTGACAGTACTAAGATTCAAACCGTATGTTTCCCACCCTTATTCATTTTTAACTTACGTTTTTTTATTTGAGATACCATTGGTTTACAACACTACATGGATTCGGAAGTATAGGTTCATATTGCTTCAGATATATATTACCACACTGTACCTACCCCAACTCACCCACCACTTAACCACTACATTATTACTTGTATATGTAGTATAGTATATATATATATATATATATATACATATACATATATAGTATATATATGTATATATATATATATAGTATAGTAAAGAGGTGATATTTTCACTGCTTGATAGTAAAATATCATATAAAAGTATAAATTAAATTTTTGATGTAGGAATAATATAGCACAATAGAAAAAAGTAGACTCATTAATTTAACTTATTTATGGTAAAGGGGCAATTTTAAATCTGAAGAGTGTTAGTGAATGATGCTGAGACAGTTCACTATCTTTCTGGGAAAAGACTTAGATGCCTACTTCATTCCATGTCCGTGAGTAAATTCCAAATGTGTTAAGGACCTAAATGAAAAAATTACTGAAATAAAAATTGGAGAAAAGACTTTCTAACTAAGATACAAAAGTCTCGGGCCATGTAATAAAAGCTTGACAAAATTTAAGACTTTACTATGCTGTAAGATAGCATATATGGAGTTAAATCACAGTCTGAATGAATAATATCATTATCAACAAAGGAACAAGGTATATATATATATACAGAGAGAGAGAGAATATACATTTGAAACAGTCTAAGGAGTTAATAAGAAAAAGATTAATAACCCAGTAGAAAAATGGTCGAAGAATATCAGTAGACAGTTCATAAAACAATTAAAATTAAAGAACTTCATTTTAATAGAAATTAAAACAATATGAAATAATAATTTCTCAACCATTAAACTAGAAAAAGGTTAAAATTTTATATCTAGATAAAAAGAAGTGAAAAAACTGACATTATGTAAGCTGTAATTAGTGTATAAACTGCTATAGCATGTTTGGAGAGAATAGTTATCAATAGCATTCTGTCTCTAAGAATTTATTCTAAAGAAATACTCTCACATGAATACAAGAATATAAGTATAAAATATTCATTATAGTATTGTATGCAAGAATGAGAAATTAGGCCATATCTAAATATCCACTAGCAAAATAATGACTAAATAATAAACCAGTAATACCTGGGATATATATATTCCTTTAAAAAGTTGAAACCATCATATATACTGACATTAAAAACTTCAAGACATATTATAAGTTATAAAAAGTAAGCCACTGAACAATACTTAGAGCAAAATCCCATTTACACCTAATGATATCTCTCCTGTGCATATTTATACGTGTTAGCAGATAAATGATACTTTCATCTTAAAGAAGAAAATAGCTTTTTAAAGGGAAGAAAGGGAATTTCAACTTTTACTTGATTGACTTTTGAGAATGTGTTCACATATTACTTGCATGCTTTACAAAATATTAATTATAGAAGATAAATTTAGAAGTAGAAAAATCACTTGTTAGATGGTTTAGCTCATCTCTTGTCTTCCTTCTTTTTTTGCAGATTTAGCCTGTGAAGTAGTACAAAATTAACTGTCTTTGCACACGACTGCAACCAGTCTTCCTTAGAAAATTTAATTCACAAGTCAAAATTTAGGAAAAATCCTTAGCATTGTGGTTATTCTATGGTTTTCCTTTGCCTAATTTCATCCCAATACACCGAGTTAGTTTAAACCTCTTGAGATATTTTACTCTTCACTCTTCCTTTATAAGTCACATTCTTTAAATACCTGGGGATCATCACATGATCATGTCTTTTCTATCTACATTTTAAAAGCATTGTTCACATATCTCATATCACCTGGTAGGAAAAGCTCATATCTTTCAATAATCATAATAAATCATGTTATCTTCACCTATAGCTCTACCATTTAAATGCAAGTTTTACATGTAAGACCCTGCCTCAAAACATGCTACATGAGTTATCTTTATTAAATACTTATGGGATTTTTAAAACTCTCCTTCTTCCCAGGCCATGTAGATAAGAACAGCGGCATCATCATTAAAAGGGCTAAAGAAATTTGACCCTCTATTTTTTAGCAACTTAGAAAGTGTTTCCGTTGTAAGAATCTGAAAGATCTGTTTCTTCTTCCCCAAGTATATCTAGGTATCTTTCCAGCTAGCCTCAAACTATATTACATTAGACTTAGAGGGAGTCATATTAGCAGAAATAAGTAAGAAAGAAAATTACAGAAACCATATGGCCTCACCTATAGATGGGACATAGGGATAACAAACAAAAGGCCAAGAAAAAGTCAAAATAAGCTAACAACGAAACTGGGGCAAGTAGCTAGAAAGAGGGAGGGGAGAGGGACAAATCAGGGAAGGGAGGAGCACAAAAAGACCAAGATGAAGGTTCACAGGTGATAAGATAGAGGGAACCCCAGATAATGCAATGATGTAGTGTGTGTGTATATGTATAATATATATGTGTATATATATATACATACACATATACACATACATATACTCCTGTATATATAAATATGTAAAAAACAAAATGATACATTAAAAAAAAAGAAAATGCCACAGTGAATATAATCTTTTATTCAGTACTCTAAGATTATATACTAACTTATTCAGAAGCAAATCTGTTATTTTCAATATATTAGTATTGTTATAGTTCTCTTTTTGTGTGTTCCTTTGCTCATTCATAACCACTTTAACTCTTCAGTTCTTTGCCTCTTAAAAGAGAATATCTTTGTATTTATTTTACAGAAAAATTATAAGGCATAATTTTTGCTGGACTGTCCCCTGAAAATATTTGCTTCCACATCCTATTGTAGAATCTCTTTTATTCTGAAATACATACATACATGCATGCATACATATATGCATATATATGTCTGTTTTTCTATTCTTACTTTATGTTCAGACATCTGATCTCTTTAAAATAATATATTAAAAAAGGTTTCAACATCTCTGGTCTAATAATCAGTGTTTAGGAAGGCAGAAGTTTCAGTAATTCAGGACAAATTTAATTGTTCCCTGCTTGAAAAACCTAGGAAGAGGGAAACTTCACATTCTTTTTCAGTATTTCAGCTTGAGATCCTTGATATTCAGAAAGTAACTCGTTGAGCCCTGTTCATTTCTGACTATTTTAATACACAATACCTCTAGTGTTTCTTTATCGGAAAGAGCAGCTCAGTAACTACTCCTATGAATATTCCTTAGATTTAATGGGCAATTTTAACTTACCTGGCAATAATAACTTAATAGTTATCTGCTGCCTCATAGCATATTACTCTAAAATTTACTGGTATAAAGTAACATGTTTACTCTCATATTTTGCGTGGGTCAAGATTGAGAGGATCTCTGGTTCAAAGTCCCGGTCAAAGTTGCAGTTATGTAAAAGGATACACTTTGGGAAGGACCCATTCCTAGCCTTCCTAGTGGCTGTTGGAACACCCAATATTTGGACTGAGGCCTCAGTTCCTCAGGAACTGCTGACCAGAGAACCCCTCTGGACATCTCACAGCACGCAGCTTCCTTCATCAAAGTGAGCAGCTAAAAGTAAGAAGTCAACAAGTCTCTTGGAACCTAATCCCATGATTAATGCCATCCCATCACTTTTCTTTCCTTCTAGTGAAGGATTAGGAAATGCTAATAGTCTTTTCCTGACTTGTCCAGACACAGGATGGCAAATAACCACTTGTTTCTTATCAAAGTAAAAAATTTCACTGACTGGCAGTTGTAAAGATTTATTATCCAAAGCAACTTAGTCAACTGAATTTACTCCTGGTGCCAATATTCAAATTAGGGATTAATTCAGCAGATAACATGACAGTGTCTTAAAACCAAATATTCCCCAGGTCTTCCTTTTTGCTTTGGATTTCTAAAAGATGGGAGTAAAAGTTAACTTGAGGCACACAGTGCTGAACAGCTCTGGCTTGTAGAAATGGGAAGTTTCTTCGCTGAAGAGTACATCAATACCTATTTAGGCTTGCATTTCTCCTACTTTTGCAGTGGTCAAAATCAACTAGGCTGCTAGTGACCAGGAAATTACGGTTAGTGCAAGATATATGTATAAGAAAAGACAGTGAATCAAGTCAGTTTGATTCTTGAGGTAGTAAGTCAAGGGAATGCCTTTCTCTAAAGATTGTACAGATGTGTGCCCATTTTGAGAAGTTAGAATTACAATCTTTCAGGGAGAAAGCAGTCTTCACTCTTTTTGAGAAAAAATGTTCTTCAGTCTCCTTGTAACTTCATTCTAGTATTTTCAACCCTCCCTTGAAGCCTGTTTCTTATTATTTTTGCCTGGGCTGAGTTCACAAACCATTAAAAACTATTACTGCATTATGTTAGGGTCATATTGAAAAAGGGCACACATACCACCATATATACATACATAAACAGGTATATACACAAAGGGGATTTTCTTCTCATCCTTTCTTCTCAAGGTTCAGCTCTCCCCCAAGTTTATTAGTTGCTTTTAGAACCTGTATTATGTTTCTTAAGCCTTGTGGCTCTTTGAATTTTTTATTTCTTTTTTTCTGTCTCCATGGTTTTCATTATCAGCATGGTTCTGATAACCCAAATTTCAAGTATTTTTTAAGATGTTTTATATATAAGACATTTTATATATAAGTTCAGATATTTGCCTGCTTTTTCACCTCATTCCTTACACTAATCTTACTCTATTGTCAAATAAAGTAGGGATTACATAATTGCACATATATAGTATGTTTATATATATTTATATTTATATATAGTGTGTGTGCCTATGCATATGAAAGATACACAAATCGGCATGTTTGAAACATTTATTTCCCCCCCAAAAAGGTAAATGTACTCTTCCTAGAAAATACTTTTCTTAAAAAGTTCTTATGAGACATTCTAGTTTCTTTTCCCATGATGCAACTTTTTCATCTTTTAAAGTTGTTAGAATTAAAATAGAAAGAGAACCTTAATACCTAACAAAGATGTTTATTCTAGGAAATATACAGTAAATTTAGAAGAGATGAAAAAAGAGGCAAGCCAAGGATATCTGTTCTGAAAATCAAGACTTTCTTTGTTCCTGTTTTAAATAGTAAATTGAAGCTCATAGGTTCAAAGATTTGCCATGGCTGTGCCAGTAGTTGTAATGAACACTGGTCCCACTGGATTATGCTGCATCTTTATCTGGATTTATTAAGAGTCCCATAGCTCTACTTCCCTGGTAGATGACTCTTTATCTTTCCCTCTTTCTCCTCCTGTGACCTGAAAGATACATATCTTCTGATCGTTCTCTTATATTTCTAACCAATGAAAATGAAACCCCTGCCCATTAAAGTTATTGAAGTCTTTGTCCATGCCATTATAAGATGTCCACAGACCTTTCTGTATTTCTTCTGTAGTCCAGTGTAGGCAGCATAAAAAATAAAGATATTATTCTTCATTCTTTATGCTGGTTTGGGTTTATCATACATATAGAGTCACAGAATCTTGAAGATTCACCCTAATGTAAGATTGTTGTTACATTCATCAGAGCCCATGGAACATGACACAGACTGTTAGTTTTGTTTTTAGATTACAGAAAAACAACTTTTCTACTTGATATGAGTGTCTCAAAAGTAATTAAGTACACTTTCAGAGATTATGGTCTTAAATGAGTGCAAAGTTGAATCATTCTGGCTTTAAAGTACCCATTGATATACTAGTTTTGTTTTGTTAAAAATTATAACAAATAATTGATACTGACTAGATATATGACCCAGTCTTATGAGAGTAGAGAACATACAATTGTGTCTCTTATTTCATATAATTCTGCCTAACATTATTAGAGAAGGAGCTAGCTCAATTAGACTGCCTCTAAACCTTTTCTCTATAGCAAGAGTGACAAACTATGACCCACTGCCTGATTTTGTAAATAAAATATTATGGAAAATAATCATGCCCCTTCATTTGCCTATTGTCTATGACTGCTTTCACATTATGGTGGCAGAGTTGACTACTTGAGTGTGGTGATGCCCACCTCAGATCCACAGCTGGAGAACACATTGGTACGCACAACTCCTATCCATGTAGCTCATCTTTAGTGTTTATTCATCTACTGCAACATTAATGGCTTACTGCTTATCATGAGTCTGTCCCCAGCACCCCTTTCTCTGACATTAACCAGTGGGTTGAATGACAATGCTGTTGCCTCCAACATAGTCTCTTACTGGGATTTTCCAATCTGTGTTTACCTCATGACTCCATAATGCTTTGCATTACCTCAAATTCTTTTGCTTTCTCTTATAAAAGCATAGGCTCTTGGTAATAGACTCTAGGTGAAAAAGAATGTCTAATTTGTGCCCCTTAGAAAGCAGCAACTGATAAATTAACTCCTGGCATGAATGCAGAACATTTGGCTCTCTCATACATATGTGCCTGGAAGAAATATAAAATGGTATTGTCACTCTGGAAAACAGCTTAGCAGTTTCTCATAAAATTAGACACCATATAGCAATGACATTCCTAGGTATTTATCCTGGAGAAATGAAAGCTTATATTGACATGAAAACCTAGACATGCATGTTCATAGCAGTTTTATTGGTAATCATCAGACTGTGGAAATGTACTCTCAATGTGCAAGTCAAACGTCATCAAAGATGAATGGGGAAACAATCTGTGGTACCCAACAATCTACCCAACAGAATACTACTTGACAGTAAAAATGTTTGAGCTATTGATATATGCAAAAACTTATATGGCTCTCAAGGGCCTTGAACTGAATGAAAAGTAAAAGCCAACTGCAAAGGGTTATGTAGTATATAATCACATTTATATTGCATTTTCTAAGTCACAAAATTATAGTAGTGGAGAACAAGTCAATGATTACCAGAAGTTAGATTTGGGATAGGAGAAAGCAAGTAAGAAATCAAGACGCTTCTTTGTGTTATGGGGCAGTTCTGCATTTGGATTTTATTGGTGATTACGCAAGCTACACATGATAGAGTTTTATATACATGTATAGAACACCAGTGTATAAACGCAGATGCAAGAATTTGTGTAAAAACTGGTGAAATCCAAAGAGTAATGACAAGATAGTGGAAAATAAAGGTGCTGAACTCAACACCTGCCTACACATATACAATAAAATAATAATAAACGATAAAATAATAAATAAAAATAAACAGAGATAGAAACAACAATCTCTAAGAGCTGGGGAATCATTGACTTTGCAATAAGGATAAGTGGCAGAGCAGAGGGGTAGGAAAAACTGCATTATAACCAGGCTTGGAATATTACTGGGTGGCAAGACCCACAAGAGGAGGGTATGAAGCCTTTTTTTTGTGGACTGAAGGGCTCCTTCCCACATTGGGTTGAGTCTGCCTTGGAGAGGGGCACCTACACACCCAATGTGGGAAATAGAGAGGCTACCCCTGGAGGTCAATAGAATTTGGAGAAGTAAAAACCCATGGCTGAAGGCTGGGGGAGCAGATAGGCTCTGGCATAGTCCAGTCCCACACTGCTAGAGATCGACCAAGTCGTGGGGTCGAGGCTAAAACTCTCATCCCCTGCCCGTAATGGTGCTTAAGGACCTAGTCAATGCCTCCAAATGCCAGTGTTAGGTTTATTGAAGGTGATGACATTCAGCTTGAGCCTGTGGCACCTGACAGGGACAGCTGGAATTCAAGTGGTGGGCAAGGTCTCATTGGAGAAACGTGATATGAGGTCCATCGGTGGCCCTCCCAATAAAAGGGTCCTCTCTGTCGCTGGCTGCTGTGCTGTGGAATCACCTGTGGCATCCACTCCTGGGGCCCCTTCTGGGATAACCTTCTCAGCTTGCTGCCTCTTGTGTTTAAAGCACCTACACTCAGCAAGAATTTATGCCTCAGGCGAAGGCTCAGCTTGTGAAAGTGATTGGGAACAGACTCAGTCTGTCCTAACCATTTCCCCTCCTGGTGCTGTAACCCTGGAACAGGACTAAGAGGCTTCTCCAAGAGAGGCTGTCTGTTACAAATGGCCCCTTCAGATCCTAGGAACACATACCCCTCACCTAGCTGTGACTACAGTTGGGACTGTGGTCTGTCTGCTGTCTGAACCTGTTCCCACATTGCCCCTGGGAAAATCCATAAACTGCAGCTAGACCATATAGGTGTTGGTGTTACCCTGAGGCTACTGGGGAAGATCTGATAAACTAACCTAGGGAAGGAAGGTCTGTTAGATCCCCTTTCAACTGGTCATTCATAGCCATTTAAGAAGAAGTGTGAATTCTTCATCTTCTCTAGCAGCAACCTCTTAGCTGGTTCCTACCCTCTGCCACATTACAACTCCAGTTCATCCAGCAGGTACAGAGAGTCTGTAAGGCAACAGACACTCCAGGATCCCAGACACACAACCTAGAGCTACCTACTGCAGCCTACAGTCTTAATACAAGTTCAGGGCAAGAAGCAGCTGATCAAATCAGTGAACTTGAAATCACAGTAGCGGAAAACATACAAACACGGACCAACAAAAAGAAAAATAAAAGAATGAAAGTGATCTAAGAGACTCAAGGATAATATTGAGAAACATATTTATGTCATACAAGTCCCAAAAAAAGATGAGAAAGAAAAGTGTATTTCTTTAAACTTCTTTAAATTTTATTTCAAGACGTAATAGGTAAGAATCTCCCTAATTTAGGAAAGGAAACAGACATCAAAAATCCAAAGAATTCTGAACAAAGTAAGTCCAGACTTACCCCAAGGTATGTTATGGAAAGTTTAAGATCCAAATGAGTTTTATACCTAGATTTGTATCATTGTGCCAACATCAGTTTCCTAGTTTTTTATGTTTGCAACATTTCATGAGTTTATTTCAAAATAAAAAATTATGTTTCAAAAAAGCAGCAACTATGCAGATGGAGAATACTACCCAGTTTTCTCAGATTGGTCTAGACCAGTAGTTTTCAAACCTTGGAGACCACAGTTTCATTTAAAGAAATATTCATTTCTGTATGACCCACCACCTCCCCCTTTCACCCTTGTGTATGCATGAGTTTGTAGATACTCCTACACATTCCCTCCCACCTTCCCTCC
>PVHY01002232.1:0-132199 GCA_004024945.1 Uropsilus gracilis | reverse complement strand
AAAGATATGAAATGTATATATATATATAAACTATTTGATTATAAAAAAATTAAAAAAATATAATGTATAGCTATGATCTTTTATCTGATACCCATGTGGTCAGAAGTTCTTAATAATGTGGAAAATTGTCAATTTAATAAAAGTAATGTGGTTTGTTAAAAAAAAAAAAAGAAAACTACAAAATCAGGAAGGGAAGCAGGTCCTAGATCATAAAAGATCTCCTTGGACACCCTCAGAAGATTTCAGACATGAAGGAAGTCACCCTGTGTCTTCTGGCTTGGTCTTGGACTGGTCAGTTCATCCAAGCAGCACCGGAGAGGGTAGTAAAGAAAGACGCAACAATTCAGGAACAGAAGAATGGACAGTTTACACAACTGTGAATGCTCAAGACCAAGGGAACAGAACTGGGCTACTGAGCCTGTGTTTAGGGATCTGGGGGGGGTCTAAGATGGAGGGGAGGCTTCCTGTGATAGACAAGAGAGACATTTAATCCCTCTTACTCTGAGAGTAAAGATGAGCGCCTCAGATAGAACTTGTTTACTGAGACATCTAGAGTGGGGTGAGACCCCCAACTACATTCCTCTGGATAACTCTTTTTAGATGGCAAAGGGCAGAGGATTTAGGCAAGGACAAGGTTTCTTTCAGCCTTGAAGGCCCTTGCTGCTCTTAAATCAGAATAATCTCCATTCTTCAAGTCATGGTTAGAGATCTCTCTAGGTTCACAGGGCATTGATTGGAAACTAATTCCTACCTCAAGTTGGCCAGAGGCCTCTCCTAAGCCTGTGTGTGCAGAAGACCTCCCTTGGGGGAGATAACCCCACAGAGATTGTTTGATTTATTTACTTCTCTCAGCAGTAGACCAACCAGACCCACTTGAGTATGAGAAATTCTATTCTTAACAGCTGTGTGGAAATTCCCTGCCACACCTTTCCTCAAAGTTATGACACCAGTGGTTGTAATATTCACTCTTATTTTTGAGATGTTAGAACTGGAACAAAAGAAGCAGTGTAATCTGAAAGTGCCATGAACCGACTGTAAGATGCAGTCCTATCTCAGACGTGTTAAAATATGAACATAATGTGCATCTGGGATCCCATGAAGCACAGAATTCGTTAACAGGAATGTGGGTGGGGTGGTGAATGGGAGGTAACTGCAACCAGAGGGGAGGCCTGCATGGAGGAGGCTGGCATCAATGAGATGAACAATTGTGGAACTGATTGTGTGTGTTCCTGGGTGTAGCAGGGGCAGCGCTTACTAACAACTGAGATGCAGCACAAAAGAGGGAGGGAAATTACTTCTTGATTCGGGGTTTGAACAGTCAGAGGGTGTTGGTAGCCTTTAGACAGGGTTGTGATCATGGTGTCATTGTTTTTTATGTGTCTGGTAAACGACCAGGTAAAACGATCAAGCATGTAGTTGAGAAATAAAATCTAGTTTCAGTAGAGATGGGAAATCTTGTAATCTAGTTGAAGTCATGGATGAGTGAGAGACCTAAAGACTATAGCAGACCCAAGAAAAAAGCACTGGATGGGAGAGGATGGATCAGTGTGGAGGTTTCTAGGAGAGGAGCCAATGTGGGAAAAGACAGTTATTCAAGTTGGCATCACAAAAGCCAAGAGTGAAAGGAGATGAACTAGGTGGCTTGTATTTGAGAAGCTGAGTTTGATAGGAATGTCTAACATTCACCTAGACATTGCAAGATGGAGGTCATCAGTGGCTCTCTAGATTGTGGCTTGTTGATGTGCATTTACACTTTGGATGAAGTGGTGTAACCTATTTGGGAATTAATGCTACATATTTACTTCTATTGTGCCTTTTCTATCTAATCTTAACTCTTCCTCATAGCTCAAGTGTTACAAGACAAAGAACATCTGGATCTTTATTTTTTACAAGTCAATGACGCAATTTTAGCTCATGAATTCTGATGCTCTTTGGTAAAAATGATAAAATTATGGTATTAAAACTTAGACTGATTTTATATCGAAGTTACTGGTTAGTTGATAGAATTATTGATCTTTATTTTTTTATCCAAAATATGTCTACAAGCGTATTCAAGTTAGAAGAACAATTTCCTTTTGAGACTTAACCATTCAAAATTCTAATGATGATAAATTTCTTTGGTGAGTGTTGCAAGTTTGTCTAATGATGAGATATTTCTTATCCTGATTTCAAATGCATATATTGTCATCAGGAAAGAAAGCTTTGTCCAAGTTCTTTGTTAAGGTGAGTTACATATGCTGGATAAGGTGCTTGCTGGAATATCACCCATTCACTGGAGCTATTTGGCAAACCTGCCGTGCTGAGTTCATAAATCATATCAGGGTAATTTTGAACTTGCAAAATATTGTGAAGCTACTACCAAGACTCTTGTATATTTCCCCCATCATGGACATATTCACTTTATGAGACACTTGTCACAATTCATGAACCAATATGATAGATACATTATAAATAAAAGGCGGTCACAGTTTATTCCTATATTTTCAGTTTTTTGGGTTCTGTCCCTTTTTTATTGATTATATATACATATATACATTTTATTGATTGTATATATATGCATTCTATATAATCTCTCTCTATAGGTGTGTATATATGTATGTATATGCACATACATATATATTCTTACATTGTTGTATACCCCATAGTTCTCCTACCACATAGCACCCAAGAACCATCATCATGATCCCTTGTGCTTATCCCTCTCCTGGTTTTCTCCTCCCCCACCTCTCTCCCCTCCCCTTACCCATCTCCCTTCTCCCTCTTTCCCCTTCCTGTTTTCTCCCCCCTCCCCCCTCCCCTCCCCATTCTCTCTCCCTCTCTCCCTTCCCCCGCCCTTGCTGTGTACTTTAGTTCCACTATCACTTTGCTAGCTTTACCTTTCCCTTGTTCCTCAGTCTGGTTTCTTTACAGCCCACATATAGGTGATCCCCTTCGTGAACTTCATTACACTGAACCCATGTGTCTCTTCAGATCCCTAGTTTCTCAAGGTCACAATTCTCAATTTTGAGGACGCTCTTGCATTGTTTGGCAGAATGTAGCTGAATTCAGGATTGAGCAAGGTTTTTCTTATGATCACAATTTGGCCTTCAGAGAGGAGGAAACTCTTTCTCTCCCTACCTGATCAAAGGAAACTGCTGTCACGTGATTTACAACCACTCCACGTGAAGCTGGATGCCATTAGCTGAGGCAGGTCCATGGAGTTCTGCTCAGTGCTGTTTCTCCATGATCCCCCCTCTGAACTGTTAGGAGAGAAGTTACTGTTTTCAGCCAGTGCCTAAGCAATAGGAAGACAGTTCCCTCTTAGAGGGCAGTTTCCCTTCTCTCTGGCTTATTCATCCATTTGCTCAGCCAGATGTAAATTTATGTGTGACTATATCATTTACATTATTTGTATACACGTGTTATAGATGCTATTATAATCCAGGGATTATTTATTTAGCTGCAATTGTTCCATCTTTTCTACTGGGAGCTCTATTGATTACTGCTGTGGCCCTTGTGTTTTGAACTCTCTGTCACACTGTAGCACTCCATGATCTCAGAATCATGCTATATATTTACTAACCAGTACCTAAAATTTGCAATTGCTCCAAGAATTCCTGGCTCCTTTTCTCAGGCTTAAATGGTATCAGAAACCATCTGATCTGATTGATAGGCTTTTTAAAAATTCACTTTCTTAATAATAAATATAGACCTAACTTACCTTTTTAAAATACCTTTTAAAATATTGCATGCTATTTCATTAGTTAATAGCTTATTAAAATATTCACCATGGATGACCATTCAGATAGTTGTCACATTTTCACAAATAAATACTATTTCTGTGGACACCTTGACAAAGAAAAGGTTTGAGACTTGAATCATAAAGGAAATCATGAAGACCGAATATCTGAGTGTTACTGAGTTTTAGAGTCACCACAGTCTGTTAGCTCATGAAGCAAAGTGACACCTTAATGCAGAAGCTGTTTTCCTAAAGCTTAAGGTTCCAATTTACATAATTCAAGATTTCTTTTCCAATAGGAATGAAGACACAATGCAGAGAAGCCTATTCCCAGGCTATATACATCTCCAGCCACAGTCTATGTTTTCTTCACTGTGATGTTAGTTTCCACAGAACTGGCACTAGGGTTTCCTATAACGACATCTTCTAAATTAACACAGCATATCATGTGGTGATTTCAATTTCTTCACGGCATTTTATCCCACCTAATATTGATTTTTCAGGTTTGAATTTTGTTGCAAACAAAAAACTGCTATTGCTTCACAGACATGTGGAATGCATTGTGATGGGATCTGAAAAGACTTGAACATATAACAGCCTGAGTTAAATGACAGCAGAAGACACCGAGGCATTCGTTTCACACACATTCTCTGCACGTACTCCAAAGGATGGTCATCATCCTACTTACCCATGAGAACAGACATGAAAACCCAGTTTGAACTAGAGTTAGAGTGCTAATGCACTCATGTATATCTGCATTATTTAACATCTTGGACCTAAGTGGAAATGTTTTTGTATTGCATTATTTCAGATTTCCACAGTTAATCTCACGCTAAATGTAATTGTATCATATGTGTCTATATTGAGGGATAAATTCCATTATGTCTGCATTGTTAGAGAGAATATTATGTTCTTAAGGTGTCATGACCTGTGATAGGGTTTTACTTAGCTTCTCATTATATATGCACAGAGACTAACCTAAAAATCCACTTATGTATGTATGCATAGACATGCATAAATACTGTGAGGATGTATGTGTGTGGCATATGTGGTATTACTAGATGTTCTAACTTTAGCTAATTTGTTTATTGTCATATGTAGTACTAAGCCCTAGGAAAGAACAGGCTTTTAAAGTGATTAGAAGATAAAAAGTATTTGAGCCAATTCTAAAGAGACATTTTAAATTTTAATTGTTTCTACTCCAAGAAACAATTATAATGCATATAATAGTTAAATATTACATTGACTTGGAAATAGACTGACAAAGTACTTTTCCAAATTTCCTCTTTTTTCTTCATTTTCCCATATCTTAGTTTTTTAAGCTCTCCAAATCAATGATCGATAATGCAGAACACCAACTAAATTATCCATTACAGTTAATCTAAACTCTACAAATATTCTTTTGTAACATGTCAAAGTAAATCACATTATATAGAATATTATTTTGTTTTACAAATTTGTGCTTAGAGTGAAATTATTTACTTTGACGCATCTCATCTGCTAGTACCAAACTAAACGTAATCCCAGTATCAAAGCAATTTTCCCCTACACAGTCAATCATTTGGATAAATTATTCCCATTTATAACAAGTAATAGAGTGATAAAAATGACCCAGGTCCCGATATATCACTACCTCAGTGTCTTTGGAGGTTCTAGGCAATACTTGCTCTCATTTCCTGATTTCACTGAATTTTAATCTCATTCCCATTTTGCCGAATGTCTTACCTTCTTTCTCTGACTCATCAAACTCAAAAGTAGAGCAACATTTTCCCCAGGGTTTCCTAAAGCCTCAGGATCAAGAGTATTTTCTTTAGCAATATTTGCTGTGGTTTGAGATTAAAGGAAGAAGGTCACTGTGAAGCATGGCATGAATGTTGCTCAACTGAATGTTGAAGACATTCTTCCCCTTTTGTCACCATCAATGTGTTGCTGACTTTCAGTCTCCATGTCTGTACAACATGTTTCTAAATCTCCTTTCTCTGAATGGGTCCCTTTTATGAGAATTGTTCTCTCCAGTCACAATTCTGATCTGTCTACACACCTCAGATTCCTGCCTAAAGAGTAAGTTTACTCCTTTTCTTTTCCAAGCCAAGGGTTCTATGATGACAAATTTTAAGTATCAACTTGATTGGGCCAAGAGGAAGCCAGATATTTGGTCCAATAATATTTTGGGTGTTTCATGAAGGTGATTTGAATGAGGTTAACATTTAAATCTGTAGGCCTAGATATTAGATTTTGTTAACATATAGTTAGCACATTAGGCAGATTGTTCTGCATAATGTGGGTCGGTCTCATCTAATCAGTTAAAGTGCTGCTTGAGCAAAGAGACCAGTTCTTTTCTAGTGAAGGCAGATTTATTTTTTCTATCCAACCACATTGGACTTCATCTGTAATACTAGCTTTTCCTGCCTGGAGACCTTTGAACTAAACCATCATTCTCCTTGGGCCTCCTTCATTATCAGTCCAACTGCAAATGTTGGTCTTACCAACTTTAAGAAACATGAGCCAATTCTTTAAAATAAGCTATATGCACATATAGGTACATAAGCATATACCACATTTATATCATATATTCTATCTATCTGCCTATCTATATATCTATCTGTAACTATGTATGTAATTAATAGTGCTTCACTGGAGAAACCTAACATCCTCTATTCTATAATTCCTTCCTATGACTCACTAATATAATTTGCTAAAAGAGATCATTAGGGACTCTCAAATTTGTAGTTGACCCACCTACATTATCTTAGTCTTACTTAAGTATACTCTCTCAGCAAACCTGTAAGAGAAATGGAACCACACAGCAATTTTTTCTCTCATTCTCTCTTCCCTGTCTCTGCCTGAGTAAGCATCTATTTTTCTCTAGACTCAATTAACGTTATTTTATTTGAGATAGGCTTTTCCCCCTATTATTACCTTTATATTCATGGAGTTGCTTCTTGAAAAATAACCAGATCTAATGAGATGCTATTATCACTGAAAGCTAGTGGAATTTTGGTCTTGATTTGTCCAGATGTAATAGCATGTTCTACAGTTCTAAGGGCACCAGAAAGAAATCAATAGAAATGATCAGTTCGTGTCACTGAAAAGATAAAGCAGAGACAAAGTTCTCTGCTTTGGCATTATCTACTTCGAATATGGTAATAAGTGCCAGCAGTACAATACAGAAAAATAACTAGAAACGGGTTCTAATCATATATTTTTGGGGATAATACTATGGCTATAATTGATGATAATTCTTCGAAGTTGAGTTTATTAATACCTGTTCAAACTTTGGGCTGGATTCTTTATTGTAAGGGAAAAAGGAAAAATGGTAGGGAGAGAGGAAAGGGAAGGAAGGAGAGAAAGAGGGGAAAGGAAGAAGGTGCAAAGGGTGTTACTGATAAAGGTTAGTTTGACACAGATTTTACTTTGTAACATTGCTCTAGTTTGAATGTTATTCTTAGGGGAACATACATCAATTTAAAACCATATTACGCTTTTTAAGCTAAGATTCCTGTTTCTCAGATTTGGGTAATGACAAGTAAAACAGTTTTACTAAAATAGCCACCATTCCTTTGGGAAGTCAGTTTTCAAAAACACATTTGTGTATTTACCCCACCTACCTATTTGAGGGAACAAGGCAGCTACTTTAAGAATAGAAAAGATTAGCTGCTATTTGAAAAAAGTGCTTTGGGTCCATTTTCCTGCAGGGAATTGTGGAGATTATGACTAATTTCTGATTTCTTAAGAAAAAAGTCACTCTTAAAAAACTTAGGATAAACTTTTTGATATTTTTTACAGTTGACTTCAAATTATGTTTTCTGGGAAGTAGAAGGTGACTTATTTTTTCTTACTTTGCTTAGTTGTATTTTTCTCACCTCTCATCAATAATTTGTCATACAGTTCCCTCATAAGACAGTTTATATCTCTGAGCATTCCTTCATAGATTTTATGTTAAGGATAAAAAAAATAAGTCAACTTTTTCTGCAAGATTCTATGCCAAGTGCTGTGGTTCTACTCAAGTCTATGAATCCTCAGAGCACTTTAAGTAAAGCCAGAAAACCAACAATTTAAAGAAAAAGTTGGGGGTGGTTATGTGGATGGAGGGAGGGGGAATGTGGACTAAATATAGGTTTAAGTAGTAAGTAATTGCAGCATGAGAAGGACTGTGATTTGGGGCAGACAAGGAGGGCTTGATATTCGGTCCAATATAGATATTCATGCTGTGATACTCCAAGGATGCTAAATTTAATTGTGATGTGAATGCAATGAAAATCTCCTATCTTCTTTCTCCTCTGCCTTTTCTATTCTAACCAATAACATAGTAGTGAAAGTTTATATTCAAACTAACTTGTGACCAAGAATTAAGGTTTTTCAGCATTTGAACTTGGCTATGACTCACACAATTTGTCAAGGGCAGTCTTCAGGGCTCAGTAGTGAATGGAATCTGAAAAGCAAACTTAGCTGACAGGCAGGGTCAATGGTTGTGGGGAGCAGGGGTGGGGGGGAGTGCTGCTTTGAATGCCTGAAGTTTTTTGCCTTTCTCTGTCTCATTTTGATCAGTCTGATAGAAATGAAGATCTCCCTTTGTCATTATAAGGGGATTATTTTCTTTATTGCGGTTCTAATAAATGTCAGTTTGGACTTTCTGTTCAGTAGCCATTGTATAATAAGGCATAATCATAGACCATTTTTTTTTCACCAATTCATGGGTTCTTCCGAAAGGCTTTTTCTGCCTTCTTCCCTAAAATGAAATGCCAGCTCCTCTCTATTTATTTTCTTTTTCTCTTTCCCCCTACAACAGTAGATTCGCCTTCTCTTTTATTGTTATCCCAAAGTTAATTTTGCTTATCCTTTGTCCCCCAAATGAACAATTTTCCCCTCCAGTCTCCAGGAAAGTAAATTTGCACATGGGCTCTTCAGAGTGAATTTCCTTTCATCCTTGCATTTTGAAATTTTCTTTTTCTGTTTTTCTTTTACTCACAGATATTATTTCCCCACTTTGTCTTCTCCATGGAATCATTTTTAAAATGTGGTTTCCCTCCATCCCTGATAACTTGAAGAGACAACATCAGAATTTAAATTTACAGTTGTGATAGTCTCATCAGTGTCTTTTCTTAGGCATTTTTGCCAGTCTTACTTTTATGAACCATTACTGGACTGACCCATTTCTTCTTTCTCCTTAGCTCTCCTAAATTTGCATTTCTAAAATACATATAACTAGATGTTTAAGAGATGTCTTTAAAAAATTAAAAACAGCCCCTTCCCTGTATAATTCCTGCTGTACAAAATGTCACTGAGGAGCAAAGTAGATGGTCAGTCAATCTCTGAGTCTCCCTAGGAGAGAACAGCTTTGGTTACAACTTTTCTCTGGTTTGCATGGTCATACCTGGTTAACATTTCTTCTGTTTGACTTCCTTACCCTTACACAGAAATACTTGCTCATTCATCAGTAATTATTGAGCTCCTCCAGCAGTGAGCTAGAGGCTAGGTCACCGCAGACATTTGGCCCCCAACTCCACAAGGCTAGTGGTATAGTTAGGGGAACAGTCTTGAAATAAAAGAACCCACAAATGAGCCATGTAACTGATTTCTCATTGGAGAGTGATAGAATTCCTTTTACCTTTGACACTTTTTCCTTTGTTGCTCATAAATAACAGTGAACACTACTAAAACTTATTAACATTATGTACCAGAAGCTTTGTGAAGTCTTAGTTTCATCTGACCCATCATCACTCTAAGAACTCCATCACCGTAGGTAAACTCATATATGTGGAAACTGAGTCCCAGGATGGATGACTCCATGAAGCAAACTGCAGCCAAAGTCAAATCTAAAAGTTGGCGCTTGCACCACTGTCCTCCTTGAGCTTCCATGGACACACTGCCCTCTTCCCCAGCACTGCCAGGCAAATGGCCACTTCTGTTCTAACAAAGGCATTTCTCCCCAATAAATGGAAGGTTCATTTTGATTTTTCCCCAAACCACTAATGCGTATTTTTCGATACCTTCCCTGGACAATACTTTTTTTAACTGTCTGTTCTTAATGAAAATGTGGTGACCCTTTTTTTCTCTTGAGACTAGGTCTCACTATGTTGTCCCAGGGGAACCACAGGCTCACGTTGCCCAGGGTACCACGAACTCAAGTGATCCCCAGGCTCAACCTCCCAGGTAGCTGGAATTACAGGTGTATGCCACCATGCTGAGCTATTTTTTTTGAGACTGGGTCTTTCTATGTTGTCTTGGGCAGGTGTCAAACCCATGGACTCACGAGATTCCCAGTCTTGGCCTCACTCCCTAGGCTGCAGTTAAAGGCATGAGACACCATAGAAATAAGCAAGTTTACAACAGATTCTCTCAGGTGAAGACTGCTTATTTATTAAATGAAAGCATAAAAGAGTATAAAGGATGAGAATACCTTTCTACTCCAGAAGGGCTTCACAATGAAATGGGATTCAATATAAAGTGCAACAATGTGTGTCACTAGAGGCACAGACATGGAGGCATATGTAGGACGAGAGTGTGGCTGAGTCTGTGCTGACAAGGTCAATACCTGATCCAGTATCTCACCTCTACCAGAAGTCCCCATAACCCTCTCCTCAGGCCAAATGCCCTTCACTAGCCCAGATTATTATCTGTGCTTCTGACCAACTGTCTGTAAATCAGACTTTCCCAGCACACTCTGCTCAGGTTCAATGAATTTGCTGGAATGGCTCACAGAACTCAGAAAACTCATTAAGACAACATTTTTCCTGAAAGATACTGGAAGATGTAAATCAGTAGTCAGGTGGGTGTAGGACACACAGCATGAGGTATCTGGAAAAGGCACTCCATTCTCCCCTGGATCGTACAAGTTCACCCACCCAGAAGCTCTGTGAAGCCCTTCCTTGAGGGCTTTTATGGGGACTGAATTGCATGGGCATGATGATTAATTCACAGGTAGCGATTAACCCTTTGAACTCCAGCCCCAGCCCCTCTCCCTCCCTGCAGCCCAGGACTTGGGACTGGAGGTTCCAACCCATCCTAGAGGTGGTTCCCTGCCCTCAGCTCTACAGGTGATCTTCATTAAGGACAGGGGGTGGTGACATGGGGAGAAACTGCAGCTCCCTGCTGGAAATGATCACATGTACACATGACATCACCCAAATTGGTATCTGCCTCTGCTCGCCCCCACTATGAACCTGGTTTCGTGTTGACCAGCTCGACGGTGAGTCTGACTTTGGCTCACACTGACCAGCTCAGGGATGCATCAGATCTTGACTCACACATAACATGTCAGGGACCAGCTGCCCTTGGCTGCCCTGGGAGTGTGACTCAGCCAGGACAATTAGACCAGAGAATGTCTTCGTGGCTTTTCCCCAGAGCCACTGAGAACAGGGGGTTTCTTTCAGTCAGTTTCCACACTCAATTGCTTTGCAACATCTTAACTTGGCATAGGAGGCCCTCAGGCCAAGACCCTCTTGGAAAACTACCAGCTACATCCCCTGAAAAGGAGCCTCAGAAGGAAGGGCCGTGCCATGCAACCAACCTGCTGCTGATGCCAGTTGTAGTGAGGGCAGCCCAACATGGCCAGGTTCTTTTTTTCTTTTTTGACAAGGAGAAATGTTGGCTGTTTATTATTTTTAAACTCTTTAAAAACTTGATTGCACACACACACATATGACTTAATTGTCTACCCCAAGGTTCTCCCATCACCTTACCACCCATGCACCATCTTAGTCTCTTGTGCCCATTCCTCTCCCGATGCTCCCCTCTACCCCTCTCTTGCTCTATGCTTCAGTTCTGTTGGAAGTTTTGCATTTCTCTCGTTTGTTTCTTTGTTTTCCCTCTATCCCTCTTATAAGTGAGACTATCCCATATTTCTCCTTTTCTTCCTGGCTTATTTCCACTAACATAATCCTTCTAGCTCCACCCATGTTGCTGCAAATGACATAAGTTTGTCCTTTCTCATGACTGAGCAATATTCCATCATGTACATAGACCACAGCTTTCTGACCCATTCTTCTGTTTTGGAGCATTTGGATTGTTTCTATGTCCTGATTCTGCCATAAACATCTGAGTCCAGGTGTCCTTTTGAATGAGTGTTATTGTGTCTTTTTGGATAGATTCCCAGAAGTGGGATCACTGGATCCAATGATAGTTGAGCATGTTCTGTATTGGCTCTAGCAGATGAACAGAGAGTTCTGGGGCCCTTGGTAGATTTTACAGGATTTAATGCTTTTGCAGGGAATCGGGTGCACAAGTCCAGCAGGTGGGCTAGGCAGCAGTGGCAGGGGGGGATGGGAGGCAGGCAAGATCCTTAGGCCCCCAGCAACCTTCACAGTCTTTCTCTGGCATTCTTTGGTAACCTATCACCCTGTGTTTTCCTTCTGGGGTGATGCTGCCCTTATCTCCTCCTCCCACGCTGTGGTGCGCCCACTCTCACATGCGCACATACCCTAGGTCAGGCTTGTCCACTCATGGGATGGGCACAGCCCCTCAGGTGCTGGTCATTGATGCTAATGCAGGAAACACCTGAGCAGCTCATCCACCCTCCAAGTGCAATGAGGAGACACCAGGGGTTTATTACCAAAGAACGGGCACTGCCTGGGCACAACTGAACTGCAACACGGGCACGATTAGAACCTCACAGCCTCCACCAGCCTGCAACACATCACCCGCTTATCTGAGTGCCTCGGTCACCACGTCAGGTCTACAAACATTTGAGTCTGAAAGAAGAGATGGTGCCTGGGCAGGCAGGTCTATTCACTTCATGCTCAATGTTAAGGGTGATAAAGAGATGAGGAAACCAAACAGGCCAAAGAAGACCTGTTCCCTGCTCTGACTTTTTAGTGGATTCTACAAGCAAGATGCAGCGGTAGATGGAGCATCAGCAGCTGTCACAGCGTGTGGGGGAAATGCCACCTGTAGCTAAACACAGAAGGTCTGGGAGCTACAGGAAACACGCCCAGGCTGCCATGGGAGTGTGGGGCTGTCAGAAGTCAATGCTACCCCTAGAGTCTCTGCAGATGAGGCTGGTCTGAGGCGGTCAGTTCTTCTGGGTTCCAAGTAGGCAGGTTACACCAGAAAGTCCCATCAGCTGCGTGGAAGTTTCATCTGCTGATCCAAGAGCAACTGCCAAACTGTCTTCAGAATATGACAGCTCGGGAAATTTTCTTCTCAGAACAGTGTTTCAAAAGCAGCATCCTGGATGGGCCAGAGAGGGCAGGTGAGTTGGGGAGATGAAGACGTGGAGGTCGGTGTGGTGGGAGAGGTGGAAGCAGGGGAGGGAGAACTGACAAAGAAGCTTCAATGAGCTTTTAATGGCTCATGAAGTTGCCCCCATAGGCATCAGATAAGTCGCCGGTCACAAGTCATTTCTTTGCAAGACACAATTCACTCCGATTGCCTATGACAGCTTCAGCCATGTTCCCAAACTGGATTATTTACCTTTGTGTCTCCAAAGGAAGCAGTGGTTTAGCTCCGGTGCGATGGGCTTGATGTTCATGGTTTGGAGGCCAATGCATCCCTAAAATGTACATGTAGAATGTTACCCTGCATTTTACCCTTTTGTAGGAGAGAAAGAGGCCAGAGAAAGAGTATGATTCCTGGGGGACTGGGATACCTACCAGCCTCTCAGTCCCAGTCCTCCCCTGCCCTGCCTATTGTGTCTGTGAACTGCAAGAGCCAACAGAGAAGCCACGCAGAAGGATGAGCCTGACATGTGCATGACAGTGGGCACCTCCAGCAGATTGGGTGCCCTATAACTTTATAAAACCCAGCTCCGTGAAATTGTCTTCGAAGATGCAGGGACAACGGGCACGGGGGATGGGCTCAGGACTGCCACGTTCTTGTCATTGAGCTGCAGTCTTGGGAGTTCTCTGTGTGGACCAGACTTAAATTAGTTGACATGTGAACCACACTTTTAAAAAAATATTTTTTATTTATATATAAATTTCACAACATTGTAATCCCAGGGATTTACCCCCCCACCCTCCCTTCCATCTCCCCCACCCCCCGCCTTTCCCTCCTGCTCAAAGTTGTGTACTTCAGTTTGGCGCTTAGCTTGTTTTGACTTTTTCCTCAAGTCTTTTGTTTATTTTTTCACTATATCCCATATATTAGTGAAACCATTTGGTTTCTGTCTTTTGCTTTATGACTTGTTTCTGCTAATATGATTTCTTCTAAGTACATCCATGTTGCTATAAAATCATCAAATTTGTTGTTTTTAATTGATGAGTAATATTCCATTGTGTATATAGACCAAATTTTTTTCATCCAGTCATTTATTTGGGGGCATTTGGGTTGCTTCCATGACCTTGCAATTATAAATTGTGCTACAGTAAACATCCGAGCACAGGTATCCCTTTGTACCCACATAGAGGTCTCTTTTGGGTAGATTCCCAAGAGAGCAATTGCTGGGTCAAATGGTAGTTCCATTTTTATTAATTTGAGGGTCCTCCACACAGCTTTCCATGGTAATTGGACTAGTTTACATTCCCACCAGCAGGGTAAGAGTGTTCCTTTCTCTCCACATCTTCGCCAGCACTTGTTGCCTGTTCTTTGGATGAGGGCCATTCTTACTGGGGTAACGTGGTATCTCATTGTGTAAACCACACTTTTTAACTAAAGATGTCTACAGCACTGTACACTTAGCAGCTAGGCAAACCACAAGGTTATGTAATAATTTTTAGCTTCAAATTTTGTTTTATTTATTGTGTTTTTTTCCCCCTTGGAGCAGAAAGACACATAACTCTTCCAACTAAAAAAATGATATGTGTCTGTGCCTTTGTGTGCGTGCGTGTGTGTGTGTGTGTGTGTGTGTGTGCACTCATTGGAAAAGATTGACTGAAATAACAGTGACTAAACAGATTATCACCTGAGAAGGTGCAATTCTTCCAAATCTCCCCAAGGTTAAAGGAACTCATGTGGACATGTATGTATCTCTAGCTATGCATGTTTCAAATTTGATAAAAATAAGTGTAGTCTACATGCTACATTATATTAAAGGTTTTTTATTTTCAATGTGCCCGCTTCCTGTTTGCATTTCCACAAAAATGACCCATATTAATGTGTGCATCCCAGGTGTTACATTCTTTGAAAATAATGACTTAAGGTCATGTTTTATTGATTGCTTGCTTTCTCTTCTACATGATGCAATGGGACTTCTTCTATGTACTGCTTTATGCGGTGGGATACTTGCATTGTTTCCATGTCCTTGCAATTATAAACAGTGCTGCAATAAACATCTGATACAGGTGTCTCTTTGTATAAGTACTGAGGTCTCCTTTGGGTAGACTCCTGTAAGAGCAAATACTAGGTCAAATGGTAGTTCCATTCTTATTAGTTTGAGGCTAACTAATGAAAATATTTTCCATAGCTGCTGGACCAGTTTACATTCTTACCAGCAGTGTAAAGAGGACCCTGTTGCATCAAAGGGAAATGATGTTACAGTGCCTACTTCCAAGTGAACCCGCGGAGCTGTCATTCCACTGTGGAAATTCATTCATGGTTAACGAAGCCTCCCATTTCCTTTGAACCACCTGGGAGATGCTACAATGACAATTCTGCCCCTCTCTCCCCCACCTGAGTCCAGTGCAAGACTGTCCTGTCGTAGCCACCTTTTCAGTTCTCTGAGGCTTTATATCCAATGGGCACTTGAGGAAATTTATGTTTGGGGCTTCCCAGGCTTACAGTGGGATAGAGCAACACTGATGATATTTACTAGTGAAGTGAATGAATCATCTGCTCAGAATGAATCTAAAGGGTTTATCTTAGAAGAAAAGTAGACTGTGGAAGTTAGGAAAATAAAAATTCTACTAATTATCAATAGTCACTCATTATGTGCCAGTCAGTTACTTCTCAAAAACATCCCATCTCCAAAGTTTCACTTATAATTCTTTTATTACCACCAACTCCCTTTATGTAGCTGATTCTATAAACAGTTAACAACAATAATAATAAAACTTTTGCTGCTGGTGCTTGTGTAAGTACCAGGTTCATGGCTGAATTATCTGTGATATCTATGGATATTGAGAATGTGTATTTTTTGAGTTAATTTGTGGCTTGATGAAATTTGCCTATGTATAATTTAATTATCATATTATAATGGAACACTGCGAGATTATGCATAAAAATGACATTGCCAGTACTTTGCACCTCACTACTTAAATAATGTTTTTTTTAACACAAATTTGAAGTTAAAATTCTGGGGCCATCCTGCTGGATTGTTAAAAATGCAGTTACAGACCCAAAGGAATGAACCTAAAGTAAAAAAAAAATAAAAGATTCCTAGACATGAGAGCATCTCCTTGACCTTTGGATGGTGAGATGTGTGGTGGTGGGTGTACTGTGTTAGCAATACCTGAAGGGGGAGATCCTATACCTCTAAATCACAATGTTGGAAACCAAAGTTAACTCCAGAAAAGAATACAAACCAAACAGATCCATTTAAACATGCATTTTTAGAATAAATCTAAGAACTAGAAAAGAAAACTGGATTTCATAAAAATTTGAAACTCATGTTCTTAAAACAGAGCAACAAGGAGATGGAAAACTACAGTCCAGATTGGGGGAGAGTATTTGCAATCCATATAGCTGACAAGAGATTTGAATCCAGAATTTAAATAAAACTTTTAAAACTCCTTAGTAAGTCAAGCTAATTTAAAAGTGGGCATAATATGTAAAGAAGATGCCTCACAAAACAAGTTTTTAAAAATGGCCAATGCACGCATGCCAAGGTGCTCAATATCATTTGTCGTTACTAAGATGACACTGAGGTGCCATGCCACACTCACTGGAATAGCAAACATTTCTTTAAAACAGGTAGTGTGAAGTATTATCAATGACAAGGAACAAATAGAAATTTCACACAGTATGGAGAATAGGTAAAATGCTATAGTTTGAGTGTTTCATCCAAAGTTAAATATACATTCATTCTATTGATTCAATGGGTCTCTTGTAGGTACTTACTCAAGAGTAATGAAAACAAATCCACTCAAAGGCTAGTGAATGATGGTTCATTGTAGTTTTATTTGTAATACCCCCTAAATGGAAGTAACACAATTCTCCATCAACAGGCAAATTAAAACCTGTTTGCTTCTTCCATACAATGGGGCACAGACAGCATTTAAATAAAAGAACAGACAACTGAGAGAGACCACAATGTGACACTTCACAGAAACATGCTTGAGTGAAAGAAAACAGATGATATATTTGTATAAGTCTATGGAATTCTAGAAAAAATACAGAATCTTTTTTTTTTTTGTCACAGCAAAGGATTCAGAGAAAGACAAAAAGGAACTTTTGGGGTGGCAGAAAGTTGTTGATTATAGTTGTTGCCCCACCATTTTCTTCAGTGTGGGAAAATGCATGTAGCAGTCACTCCATCTCTTGACCATTTTCTGGATAGAGTCCTTCCTGTCAAAATATTCACACAGTTGTACGGCCAATGCTGCCATCTGTCTCCAGAACTCATTTTATCTCATCAAACTTTCCTCCTGTGCTCATTAAAGTGTGGCTCTCCACGCTTTCCTTCACTATTGAGAAAGTAAACAGTGGCACACAGGTCAAGGGGAGGTGAGCAGGAACTGTATTTCTATCTGAGAAAAGCATTTCAGGCAGAACATATCCCCCTTCCTCTCCCTTTAGCTAAGACCCTGAACCCCTCAGTCTTCATCCAGAAAGGCCACGAGGCTTTAAACATAAAATTTTGGATGGCCTCAGTGAAGAGTGTTTGGAAATAATAGTGGGATTCTATCAGAAGTGGTTAGGGTGTTTCCTGTGGGGAGCAGAAACAAATGCCCATTTACAATGCACTGACATGTGTACTCAAGCAGATTTCTCATTCTCATTGAAGAACTAACAAGAAGAGTTGTATACACATCTGCTCTATCCACAAATGTATTCAACTTCCCTGTTGCTCATATAGATTCTCAAGGAAATTGCCCTAGAAAAGAAGTAGGGAGTCTAAGCTAAACAGCAACCCATAAAGACTGACATTTGCTTCCTTTGGCTAAATGTAGAACATCTTTCTGTTCATCACAAAAATGGAAATCTCCTTGATGAATTCCCACATTTTGGTTTATATCTATTTCATGCTGGGTGAGGTGGAGTGGGATCAGGTAGAATATAGAAGAGAGAATGAGATTAACTTAGAGGGACTTGTGATTTCAACATTGAGCAAAAGAAATGGTCACTGGCAGGAAATAATGATTCTCATGAAAAGGTAGCGTGCTGTCACATTATGGCAAGAATATGCTTGTCTGGAATTCTCTTTTGAGAGTGACTCACCTATCTGGCAATTCTATAATATTCCTGTGTTTGCTCTCCTGGAAACGTTGGTTGTGTAGGGACTTCAGATTTGTACCTCAACCCCATTCTTAACACAGGGAGCTAAGGTGGGAGTTACTGAGCACATATGAGGAAAAGAAGGAGAATAGTCAGTTTACAAATATTAATTGATTGTGTATATACACGACAACTTTCTGAACCATTTGCTTGTTTGGGGTCATTTGGGGGGTTTCCATAACCTGGCTATTGCAAATAGTGCTGCAATTAGTACTTAGTACAGGTGTATGCAGCTAATCATGTTAGTAGAAAAAAAAAGAACAAAAAGAGAACTACAGGATGGCCTCACTTATACGAGGAATAGAGGGAAAACCAAGAAACAAATGGACAAGAAAAATTTAAAACTATAAACAGAATTGAAGCACAGAGTAAGAGAGGGGGTGGGGGAGTAAAACTGGGGGAGGGATGGCACAAGAGATTAAGATGGTTCATGGGTGATAAAGTGGTAGGAGAACCTCAGAGTATACAATGATGTTTATATATGTGTGTGTGTTTATGTGTGTGTGTGTGTGTGTGTGTGTGTGCACAATCAATTTTGGTTTTGGAATAAGGAGAAACTCTGGATATCAATGCTCTTCTTGACAATGTGGATCCTGGAAGTTGTTCAACTCTGGCAAGGGAAGTATCTTGAATGTAGGTGTATTTCAGTTTTGCAAATGGTGAAATTAGCAAATATGTTATAGAAGTTGGTTATGTTAGTGTTTCAAAGTTCTTTGTCATTTTTCTTTGTCAACTTATTCTTTATTCACCTTTACTCTTTGCTGCTCTGTTGACTATGAGGTTGTACAGACATCTCCTTTCCCAGTGGAGTCTGGCTAAAAGTCATAGTTTGAAAATTTCAAGCAGATGCTTTAAGAGGTACTACTATTTTCCACTCCTTGTGTTAGTTCTTTTTTTAAATATATATACAATTTTATTTTGTTTTTTAGGTTACAACCTCTCTGTTATATATTTTCCCCTTCCCTCCTCCCTCTGGTGCTCCTTTCATTCTCTCGAACCCCACTCTTTGTTGTTTATTAGCTGTGCTGAGTCCATTAGTCTCTTTCCTATGGTAGTGTCTTTTCTCTGGGTGAGGGACTGCGTTGTTGGGTCCAGGTGAACCTTGCTGTTAGATTTTCAGTCTTAAGTTTGTATTGGCTGGCCAGGTTATATTTGTTTGTGATCTGTCCATGTTTTCTTGCTGCAGGCCATCCTCTCCAATCCAATCCCATCTCTAATGCTTTGCTATTTTTCCTTATGGCTCTGGTGTCGGGCTTTGGGGGTCTTGCCCCCAGCCAGCGTTTGTCAAGAAGTTTCTCTGTGAGTTCAGGCTTCTATGAGTGGCCTTTGAAGATCATCTCCTCTGCTTCAGTTTGCAGTTTTGGTGTGGGGCCCATTATCCCCTCTTTGGCCATCCTCTCTTCTCCCGTAATGAGGGGAGGGTGTGTTGCTCTCCTTGAATATATCTCCAAAATGAAGTCCTGGGTTTTGGCCCGGTGAGTGTAGAATTGCGCATGTTGACATCATGTCTCCATGGTTGTTTTTCTTGTCTTACATGTACTGGTTCACTTGGTTGTCCATTTGCTGTGTCCAGCTCAGGTCTGTGGGCTGGACTTTTGACTGGTCCCTCACCCGTTCTATGTTGGGGTTGGTGTTGTGGATATTCTGGTTCCTCTGAAGTTTAGCTGGAGTAAGAAGTAAGAGAGAGATGGAGGAGCCCTCCCACTCCCATCCCATGCCCCCCGCCCCGCTTGCCCACCACCGGAAGCTCCCAGCATGGGGGCGGGCCAACTGGACAGCCGCTCGCCCTTCCATTCCCCGCCCCCCGTCTCCCTACCCCACCCTGGTTTCCGGGGGCTGGGGGCTACACAGCACTGCCCAGGTCAGCTGTAAGTGGCTGCCCATCAGCAGTCACTTACTGGAGAGTGGGGCCTCCTCTCCCCACCCTGTCCCCCCTCCTGGGGGACGTACCCAAGAGGCCTGACCCCCCTCACTCCCCGCTGGCAAGGGAGCTCCAGGAGCCAGGACCTGGGCCGCAGGCAGCCGCCTATCTGCCTGTTGGTAGTCCCACTTTGTGTTAGTTCTAAAATGAGAATAATCTCATCTTCATCTTGAATCCCAAACAGAAAATCACAGCATATCCTCCTTCTAAGGAAGAAATGTGTTTGGTTGTGGCACTAATATCTCCATTTGGTACACAACATTATCACAGCAAGTCTGTGATAGAGTCAGACTAACAATCTGCAATTTTGAATGGAGACAATTTGAACAAACTGAGTTCCCAAATAGTCATTCTGATTGTAAACCATTTTGCATCACCAATGAGTCAACATTTACATCAAGTGAAATTAACAATTATTGAGTGCCTACTACGTAACAGGTGATCTTTAAAGCTCTTTACAGGTATGAACTCAGGTTAGTAAATCTAAGAATTTTATTCAAAACATAAAGTTGGAAACTCTGAGGATTGAGTACCTTTTCCATATTCACACAGTGATTTGAAGAGACAGATCAAGGATAAAGTGATGGTAAATCTGGATCTAGAGTATAGTGAACTAATCTAAGTGCCATTGACTATTTAAGCAAAATTTACACATGGATTTTTAATCTTAGATTCATAAATTAGTAAAATATCAGGTTGTATGTAAGAGGGAAGGATCAGCTTTTAGTTTGTTTTCTTAATCACAAACACACACTAGGGTGAATGATGAGGTTTGTGAATATTTTGACCTCCCTTGAAATAATTAAATGTATACCTTATAATTCAAAGAATTCTTAAAAAACTTCCTTATAGAAAAAAATGCTCAAGACCAACATTTTAGGGGTACGGGATGATGAAATGTTTCTTTTATTTTCTCTCCCACTGTGGTGGGTGAACATTTACAATTTGACTAATACAATGAATACAGTGTAAATGATGAAGTGCTTTTTAAAAAAACTCTTTATTGCATACATATCAGGAGTCCCTCACTATATTTTTCTCTGGAAAATCAATCTACAAATAAATTGGGATTTTGATTTTTTGAGATTATCTGTGGTTACTAATTGTAGGGGAACTGTTGTAGGATAGTAACAAAAAGGAGATTTGTACTTTTGTGGGAATTGAAGACCTGTAAATAACCAATTTTAATGATGTAGAGATTATTTGTACTCACATCATGCAAATATATCCACACCTTATCAAGAGATATCTGATGTGGCATAAGCATGTAATATAATTATTATTTGATAGCAGAAAAATGGAACAGGTGATGATTTAGAATTTAGTTTGTCATTACCTTCATTGTTTAGCACATATCACTTAGCAAACACTCAATAGAATTTGCAAAATGAATTTGAGAAAAACAATATAAACTGCTAACAACTTATTCTAGCTCTTCAGAAATGTTTGAAGTGACATAATGAATGATAAGACAGACTCTACAGTTGATACCCTTCAAGCAATTTCCTTCACAGAAACCCACTCATTGATATTATGCAACATATATCCATCACTTTTCTGGGCATTGATTTTTGTGGGTGTTTTGTTTGTTCGTTCTGTAATTTTTTTCACATTTGTATTATTGATTGCACATATATATCTATGTATATGTACACACATGTATATAAATTGCATCATTGTCTGCCCTAGGGTTCTCCATCACCTTTTCACCTGTAAACCATCTTAATCTTTTGTGTCCTCCCCCTCCCCCAATTTCACCTACCTTCCCCTTTCTTGCTCTTCAGTTCTGCTTAGTGTTTTAAATTTTTTTGTATCCACTTGTTCATCTGTTTTCCCTCTATCCCTCATGTAAGTGAGAACATCCCATATTGCTCTTTTTCTTTCTGGCTATTTCTGCTAACATGATTCTTTCTAGCCCCATCCATGTTGCTGCAAATGATATGTTTGTCTTCTTTGATTGAAGCATAATATTCCATTTTGGAATTTAATCTTAAGTTTAGAATTATAAGGGAAGAGTTGGTACTGTTAACAATTTTTATAGTTTGAAGCTAATTCACTAGTTAGGTATATCACAGCTAAATCACAGTTTTAGGGGTTTTTAAAATTCATCTGACAAATCTGGGTCCTGCTCATACATAGGAGCAGACACTGGGACTGAAGATTTGGCATGCCCCCGTATGTTCAGACACACCATTATCCCCACACCACACATGAAGTGTTTCTAAATGATGCACAACCATTTTGATGGAAGTGTGTTGATTAGATGCAGAGGTCATGGGTTAGCTGCAATCAAATACTATGGTGGAATTTATGGGTCATGGTGTTCTCTCCTGACACAAAGAGAAGTCAGATCAGGCCAGAAAAGACACCCAGGGCTCAAATGAAAACTTTTCTAGACATTCAATGTCTTCCATGGTGGAAAATTCATTTGTGTTTTCACGTGTCATTCATTGACATCAGAAAAATGGTATTTCTTAATATGTCTGTGGCTCTCAATGTCAGCTGCATTTATTGTAGGTCTCTAACGATTCTTCATCATAGAATTGTGCTCTGAACGGTTTCAGGGTTCTCACAATATCTATCTGATCGTGCTCTTGGATCTTCTAATGTATAGCTTAGCTGTTAGGAAGATTTTAGCTCTATGGGTCGAATTAGATGATCCCTAGTAGCCCTGCTCCCCAGTTAAGTGATATGTAAATGTTTTCCTACTAAGTTGTTTAAAAGAAATATGTATCAGTGAATTTGAACTTCAACAGACTGATCAGGTAAGCAATTAATAACTGGGAAGATAGAAAATAAGTAAAAAGTAAAAGAATGAACTTTATGAAAATAATGACTCTGGAGTAAATTGTTTTTCTTGGGAACCAATCAGATAAGGGCAAATGCAGCCACAAGGCTTCCTTCCTCCTAAGACTTTGCAGATTTGTTTAAAAGCTATGAATGTTGACACTTGACATTTTCCCAGGTTATAAGTAATTTCGGTAATAAAGCTATAGGGAAATTGAACTTGTCAGCATGTTAAATGCATTTATCTCTCTGAATATAATAAACTATGCTGGTGGCATGGATGATAATCACAAGCCCACTTCCCTAATTTATCACAAAGAAACTTAAACTACTTTTTAAAAAACCTTTCTTTATTTCCCCTATTTATTACCAAGTGTCAGATGTAAAACTTTACACAGAATAAAGCAAATGTCTCTACAACAGCCTTTTCTAGAGCCTCAGGATGATGAAATGAGAGTATTTTGCGACCATCTCAACTGAAAGAGTTGCTATCATGGATTTATTAAAAAATTGTCCACCATGTATTGACTATATATTTTATTGGCTAGACTGTGGTATATTTTATTAATCATTTGTACAAGTATTTGCTACAGCTCTTTATAAAAACGATGCATTTTATGTGGCATGGTTTTAACTCACAGTCAGAGATCAATAAGGTGAAAATTTTGAAAACATGTGAGCAAAAGCTTCCTTTTTTGCCTGAACACAAGGTGGAAAAGTAAGTGTAGATATCCTCCATGTATGGGGCATATTCAGAATATAGAGGGAACATTTGTTTCTCCCTTACCCTGGGAGGGAAGTAGTATTGCTAGCACCATCCCCATTTAACAGATGAGCAGACTGAGGTGCTAAGGGACGAAGGACCTGGCTGAGGTCATGGCCAGTGAGAACCAGTCATGCTCTCTGCAGGGCTGGGCTCAGCTCCAGGATGCTACCAGCTGGGGTCCCGAGGGCAGCTGTGGTCACTTCCGAATCTGGGATCTGCCACAGACCGCACAAAGACATCATCTGCAACGCGTTATTCAGTTTTATCTCTAGCAGATTGTTAAGAAATAAAGCAACGGAGGCAGATGCTGTCAACCACTTAGGCGCTATCTCAGAGAGGACAAACGGGTGCTCAGAGTTTCTTTCCTTTGATGAGCTAGGGTTTGGCAATCTTTCAAAGCAAGAAACATGAGGACAAAATGAAACTTCCTACTTTGGATCTGGAACTGCAGGGCTCTGAGTCAGGCTCTGCACACAGTCAGCCTCTTGCTTTGTTCTTCCAGGTGGCTCTGTCATTGATTCCTTCCATCTCTCGAACTCTCTCGGACATTCGGTGTGGTGTGTGGAATTCCTGGGTTGCTCATCTACTGCTCTGAGCTCCCCTTGGCACTTAATACCAGCACCTTAGCAAACCTGTTCTTTCCTAGGCTGACCATTCTAATAAGAGACAAAACACACCAGAAAGACAGTAACAAAAATCAGGTCACGCCAACTAACTAAAAACCAAACATTTTGGAAAATGGAAATGCAATTGATACTTAGCATATGAAACCATGAAGGTTGGGCTTTTGGCTTGCAGCAGAGTTGATTCTGGCAGCTTCTTTCTCTTTCTAATATAAGATGGACTGTGTGAAGGGAATTATCTGCTATAGATATGCAGATGTATATGCTAGGAAGCTGCTTGTGCTGTGACCTTCGCTGACAACATAAACAAGGCTGTTGGAAGGTGCCTGACTGGATGGAAACTGAAAATGTGTTAAAGTAAAAATGTTTTAGAGGAATTACAAATTCCAATGTCTGAAGAACACTTAACATTCAGGGTTTTGAAACATGTCCTCAAATACATTCATCCGACACATATTTCTCCATGTTTCCCCATCTTCATCATACTCTAATCTGTTTTCTCTTGTACTCTATTCTACAAAGATGAAAAAATGTTTGCTTTTTACCTCCTGCCTCAATTTCATCCAGTCTTACTTGGTTCACCTTAAGCCAATTTTTATTTTCCCTCATCGCTTTCTTAAGAACTTACAAAGCAATCTTTATTTCTTTGTTCTTTTATTCATTTTATAATTAAAAATAGACATTTCTCCCATGTATAAAATAGTGATAGGCAGAGTTATCATGTCAATGAAGGAACTATCTGTAAGATGTCTGTAAGATGTGTTGAAATCTAGTTTAAAGCTTCAGTGCTAAGCATCTGTTTTTGGACCACTAAAGGGATGTGCTTGCAGCCAGCTATGGTGTAGTCATCATAATCAGCCATCATCAATTGTTCCCATCTCTCAGGAGAAACTCTCCTCCCTGCAGAATGTATATTTGTGTGCGTGTTTTTATATTTCTTCTTTTTTTAAGTAACTGTTCTTTCATTTTTTATTAATTATATATGTATATATATATTTTTTTTCTTACATCATTGTATACCCCAAAGTTCTCCCACCAGGGATGTAGTTTGCTCCAAAGACAGTCTGTTAATAGAATTTCTTTTTTCCTTTGGAAGGTCAGTCTTTTTCTTATGACCTTCAACTGACTGGAGACAGCCCACACACATTATGGAGGACAATCTGCTTTCCTCTGAGGCTATAGATGTAAATGTTAACTACATTTGAAAAATACCTTCAGAGAGACTTCTAGAATCGTGTATGAGCAGTACCTGGGTACTCCCCTCCAGCCAACTGAATTCATATAATTAATCATCACAGTCAATCTATTGTAAAATTTGGCATTTGATACATGGAAGAGTGTCCATGTGTAGACACCATTTTTAAATGAAAAATAATAATAACAAAACAAAACTTATGAATTTGCTGTCAAACTAGGCACTAAGACACAGTGAATGTGGGTCTGTCCCTACCGATGCTCTGTCTGGCCTTCTGTCTCTGAGCTATGAAGTCATCACTCTCTTGAACTTAGCAATTTCTCTCACATATGTACTCACCCTTAAATAACTTTTGTTTGTGAGCTTTAAAAATAGCCTTGTGGGGTAGGGAAGCATCCATGCTCTTTTCCATTCAGCGGACTATTTCTGAGCTCCATCTTTGTCATGAGGAGCAGTGGTTTATTCTCTCATGTATCAAACTCCACTGGGTGATTATAGCAAACTGGAGGCTGTTTGTCCCATGTCTTTCAATATGTATTAATGTCATTTGCATCATTTGGCTTTATGGGGACACCATTGCAGATATCCTTTCGTATATGAGTTTTATAGATCTTCCATGATGGTGGGTCTCACTGAGTATCCCTGAACAGGTAGGAATAGCGTCACATCACCTGAGAATTTGGTAGGAGCACAGATACTCAAGCTAGATTAGAAGCTTGGGGGTTGGGCCCACCAATCTGAGATCCTAGCTGAGATCCTAGTTGACTCTTTGGTCAAGTAGAGGAACAACTGCTTGTTTTTTCACTGTACCTTGTGAAAGATTTTTTTTTTCTTAGTACAGCTCCATGTTACAGCTCTGCACCTTTCATTGGCTTCTGTTTGCATCTCCTTGGAGCCTTTTAAATTAACCCCCTAAATAATGAATTTATTTCCTCTTAGTCTCTAAATCCTAACCCTACACTCAGGTATTTCTACTCTAGGTAGGATTCATTTTACTCTCTTCTCGCTGCTACTCTCCTGCTGTTGCTTCTCTTGGTTTAAATATTTCAGGTTTTATCTCATATTTATTTTAATTTCTAATTTCCAGTCTCCCCTAACCTTCTCAAGAACTATTATTTCTGTACTTTTCATCTTATCCTGCATGTTCTCCATGTTCTGTTTAAAATGCATTCCATTTCTACTTCTGGCAAGAAATGAGCCTAGAAATCTGAAAACAGCAGCCTTCACATTACATTTGCAGAAGTATTGAGGTGTTCTTGCTTTGTCATGTCTGAGCACTTACTTCTTTGCCTCCCTGAAAATAACCCCTCTTCACCCAACTGTGAAGTCTTGTCAAAATATGAGAACCTTTGTAAGAGGAGTGTCTCTCTCTCTCCCTTCTCTTTTCTCTCTCTCCCCTCTCTCCCCTCTCTCTTCTCTTTTTCCTCTCTCTCTCTTTTCTCTCTCTCCCCTCTCTTTTCTCTTTCTCCTGTCTCTCCCTCTTTCTCACTCTCTGCCACATGGGAGATGCCTGATTGGCTACCTACATTTTCAAACAACATTGCTTGTTAATAGCTCACATCCATTTTTCTTGAATGGAATTTTCTTCTTAGTTCAACTGACTTGACCCAGAAAAATGGCCGAACACTCTGTCACCCCACTACGGGAGGAGTGAGGGGGACCTTGACCTTGAAGAGCTCACTTGGGCCTAGTGACAAATATTCTGTAATGTTGGAGAGGGTCTCTGCTGGGTGAAAAGGTACCTAGAAGGGCCCACAGTGCCTTTTGAGAATCTGTAGCTATCAAGTCCCAGAATTTAGGGTTCCAAGTGGAAGATGAAATAGGAACTGCTGAGTTAGCATGCAAGGATTCCATTGGTCTTCATTGATCCAAGGATTAATAAAGGAGCAGGTAAAGAGGGAAATGATGCTTAGTGGGGTTACTACTCAAAGATCAGTCATACTGACTGTGGCCACAGCTGTGGTCTGCTTACTAGGTGAATACTATGAGCTGGGAGGCTTTAAACAATCTCTTTTCCTTTTTTACACTTTTTTTGGTAAAAAGTAATTAGTTTATATATAAATTTCACATCTCTGTGATCTCTGGGGTTCACCCTCTCTCCCTGACCATTCCCATCCTGTCCCACCCCACCCCCCAAGTTGTGTACTTCAATTTGGTGTTGGCTTCTTTTGACTTTTCTTCATGGCTTTTTGTTTATCTTTCCCATGTCCCATATAGTAGTGAAATCATTTGGTTTCTGTCTTTTTCTTTTTGACTTGTGTCTGCTAATATGAATTCTTCTAAGTCCATCTGTGCTATCATTGTCCACTATGAAAAATAATTCATAGTGGACAATCTCTTTGTACCTCCACTGATTCATGCCTAATATGAGGACAGCAACAAAATATTTCTAAAGATAAAATGATTTAATATACATGAACAGTTTAACATGGTGTTCATAAGCAAATTCTAAGCATGATAAACATGCTGATGTTATTATTGTTGTAATTATATAACTGATGTGTTTGTAGGTACACCATACTATCTCTCTACAATTTAAAAGCCATGACCTAGTCTTTGAAGAATCCTTATTTATAACCAGCATTTTAATTTATTTTCATATTCTATTTCATATTTAATAGAAAAGATGTTGATTTCACTGGGGAAAAATAGCTTTTTAATAATCCATTGAATATTAAGTGAGCTTTCTATTTATTTGAATACATTATGAAGAAATGCAAATCTCCAGGAGTTATAGCTTACAGTTTACTGCTAAACAAAGAGCAAGCATACACACACGTTCACACACACGTGGCTTATGATTAGGTGGGCATGCTTTACACCTTAAGTACTAATACAAAAGAAGTCAGAGTCCAGATTCAATTCTTCTATGGATTTTCAGCTAATGGCCTTGAAATCCTTTAATGAAGGATGCCGGGCGAGAGTCAAGTCCAACACGTTTGTGTTAGGAAATAATTAGATTCATAAATAAATGATTCGTGGCCATGAAAACTGAAGAATTGACAAGTGTCACAAACAAGCTGACATTGTGGCTGCCCCCCTAGAACTGCAGGGAAAGAGAGGAGCCATCTTGACAGCTCTGACCTTCCCATGAGCGATCAAATAGGAGACTTGTTTTTAAAATATATTTTTTTTTTTTGGGAAAAATGTAGTCTCTCCAGATAACCAAGAAACATAAGATTCAATAACTAGACTGAGGGATTCATCCACTTGATGACTCATTGAACATGTTGTAGGCAGAACAGAGCTGGACCTGAGTCACCCGGGAGTCACTCCTCTGTCCTAGAGCCTCCTTGCCCATTATTGGGAACCATGTGTGGGAAAAGAAGAATGGGCCAAGGGATTGATAACGATCCGAGATGCAACTCACGGCACAAATCAGGACTCAGTGAGCTCGACTGAGCCAAACTATTAAGAGCTTGGAACCACCTTATACACCTGGCAAGGAATGATCGCAATGTAGCAGGAAGGAAGGGAAAAACCCAGGATCTCGGGGTATGTAGCATGTGGGGTAGGAGTATGGGGGATTCAGTATCTAACAGGACAAACACCTGTGGGGGTAAACATCTTTATCTTCCAGGGAATGTCTCTTCGGGGGGATATTCCTAGGAGGTTAGGGGGCTGCTGTCACAGATAAGAGACTTGCTGGAACCATCTCTGATGTGCCAGAGAGGATGAGAATAGCTAAAGGTTTTCCCTTATCTGAGGTGTATCACTTGTCTATTCAGCTTCCCACAGACCATCACATCCACCCTGAGCGTCAACAAGCCTTTCGCTGGAACCAGCGGTCAGTCCTCACTCACCGTGGCTATTTTGGGTCCTCAGGGCTGAAAAGAGGCACAGGAAGCCAGTCTGTCTGTCCTGCCAGCTCTGACCATGAGTGGCAGCTGCAAGGACTGTAGGGCAAACGAAGGCTCATTGCCCGCTCAGCAAGGCCTGTCATCAATTAGCTAAACCTAGCTATGGGAGTGGACAGGAGACCCAACCTCCCTGACCAGGTCCTGACCATCTGGGCTCCTGGGTCATTTAGGAAAGGAAGAATTCTCCTTTGCTTGACTCTGAAACTGCACTCCTGGTGCTGGGTTAGCTCCCTCTGCTGCACAATGAGCTCTTAGAGTGGAGACCTCAGGCATCTGAGTGGTTTGCCTCCAACAGATAGGAGCAGGGTGGCAGCCATTGCTGTTCATGGTCTCACCATGCACAGGTCATTTCTGTTTCCCTGTCCCTGTGGTGCCCGCCCATGGAAGTACTCTGTGAATTCTCTCTAATCGTGAATCTGTCAACTGTTCATGTGAGAGATGCCATATTTGAACCCAAGAGCAGAACCACTTTGAACTCAAAGTGCCAGTTGTCTTAGTGGAGTTTGCCCTGAGGGGAGTGGCCGGGAGCCCAGGGAAACGATGCCCCGCTATGGTTAACACCACGAGGTGGGGACTCTGCTGTCTGGCTGAGAGGATGATCTGGCTTGGGGACAAGGGCCTGGGGAAAGGTACATTAAGGAAGACATCTGAAGTTGGACTGAATAATGGGTAAGGATCTGTTGGTCAGGCATGGTGGCTTCGTTTGAGCAAACATCCTATGTGCATGGAAGAGTCTGTGGCTGCTCTGGAGGTGGTGGGGTGGAGTCTGACTGGGCTGAATTCTGGTTTGGCTAAGTGGAGCAAGTGGGTAGAGGGAACCTGAGGGTGTTGCTGGCAGGGCCACACTCTGCTGTGACTCATGGACACTCAACAAGACACAAGGATCCGACTGAATTTCAAAGTTGCAGGTTTATTATTGGTGCACCAGGGGCCCCAAGCCCGCTTGGCAAGAGAGACCCCGAGCAGTCTCTGTGACACCTTTTATGGGGCAAAACCACCATCGGCCCCTATAGTGAGGCCAGCAAGCAGGTAGAAGACATGTTTCCATAACTGCAGGACGTGTTCCCATAACTGTGGGTTTCCAATGTTGACATCCATCATCTATCAGGAGGACAATGATGGCATCCATTATCTATCAGGTGGACAATGCTGATGCCCATCATCCCTCAGGTGGACAAGATGGCTGTTACAAACAACCAGGAAAAAGGGGAGGCAGACACAGGCTGTGGGCCAGCCAGCAGTGGCGGGTCCTTTCCACCGAGGGCAGGAAGAGGATGCTGGTCTGAAAATGGAGGTTTTAAACAAAATGAAGTCACTTTGGTCAGCCTGTTCCCAACACACTCAGGGGCCTTGATGTCCACACAGCAGCAAATAAAGAGGCTTTTGAGGCAACGAAAAGCCATGGGTGGTCTGCAAGTGAAGTGGTTGGTGGAACTTGTATTTGAATGATCTTTTTGTAAGTCACAGGGGCTGCAGGGGATGACCATGTTGAGGGAATTGTTGCAAGGCTCAAGGGGCAGAGCCGGGTGGGCAGTGTGGGCCAGTACCTGTCTCTGACACTGCTCCACCCAGGGGGACCCTCCCTTTACACAAAACATGAGTGTTCCCCCTTGCAAGAGTCCCCCCAGTCCTGGTGCTGAGGAGAGTGCAGATAAAGAAGTAGGTTAACTACTTCATGGTTGATCCAGTTCACGGTGCAGAATTACGTGGTTATAGGAGATCACAGTGAAACCTACTTGCGCTTTGTCTAAACTCTATTCGCCACGCTGGGAGAGGTCAGAGCATGAGGGAGCATCATTGTTACAGTTCAGAGGAGAGATGTGCTGGAGAGGAGGGCAGGCAGCCTGGAACACGGTCCCTGGAAGACAAGAGCTCCTTCCTAGAAGTGCTCATTGCTCTGCAACTGCTTAAGGGAGTTGCTTGATGTCACGCTCATGCACGAGGGGGTTTAGAGCTGATGGGCATGGGCGTGAGGTCACAGGAGTCTCCCCTTATGGGCTAGGCTGCACCCCTTAACCTTTAACCCTTAACCCCTTAACCTTTCTGCAGGCATTTCCCCCATGAGCACACAGTGAACCTCCCATTGCACCCATTGGAACTGCCCTGGTATGAGAGCCAGTGAGAACTGGGAAACTGTTTTCCTGACCAGAGTCCTTTGGCAGCCTCTCTGTGAGGACTTGGCTCCGGTTTCATCAATTCAGCTTAATGATGTTGTTTCATTGTGTTTAGGGAGCATTATGTTAATTAAATCAGCAAGAAGATATTGGGTGGCTAAATTGCAATCATTTGGTCTTTGATCAAGACATAGGCTTTCTCAAGTAACTTGGTTAGAGAATAGGACTTTAGTTGTTCACATTGCCAGCAGCAACAAAAATCCATTTTTCCCAGCCCGGAGATGTTTAAATACATCTTAATTGTCCTGATTACTCTGAGAGCTTTATTCTCAATACTTGCATCACTGAAAGGGTGGATTCCTCGTTGAAAACCACAAGAAAAAGCAAGCCCAGCTGTAGAAGACCAGCAAAGATAATGTTATTTTACTTTTTAGCACCGAGCTTTTTAAAACATATTTTGAACTAAGAAATAATTCCGGCATATTATAAAACCTGCTGACTAGGGGATAGTTTATACTCTGAAAACCATGACTACCTGCCCTTGAACTCTTGGTTGCCCAGACTCTCTTATCAGCATCTATGACAGGTATTACCCCTTCTAGTTTGCAGATGTGTAGACAAACCTGACCAGAAAACATGTATGCAGACGTACAGTGACTGTGTTTAGACGGATGGGGAATCTATCTCTTCATTCAACTGATGAATCACTTTTTCCCATGGCTTCCAGAACATGCCTGATTTGGGGGGACTTGTGCATTTCTTTCATTGGCTGTTTCGCCATCTTTCTCCAACAGTGGGATGGCCCCTGGAAGCTATCCCCATCTTCCTTCCCTGTGAATGTTCACATGCTCTGTGACCCCTTGAACTCCAGATTTACATGTGATGATGTTGCTCCAATTTCTATCCCAGCCTTGCCTGCTCAATGGAAATCTATACTCTTTCCTTATTCTTTACACTCACATGTTAAATGGCATCTCCAGTGTAGCAGGTTCCATACTAACTCCTCATCCTCCATGAACTCGCCACTTGCTTTGGTTTGCCATCCTGGAGAATGGAAGTCTCATTCTTCCCTTTGTCCAGTCCTAGGGTATCAGTAACACCCCCCTCCCCCTGCCCCGTGCCATCTCGACTCACTCTCACACAATCTCAGCAATACTACTTAAAGGTTGTTCCAACTGTCACCTTTCCCTGCCTGGATCATTGTAAAAAGCTTCAGACTGTTCTGACTTCCAAAAGTTCATCTCGGCTCAGTAGGCCCGGATCATGTCATTCCCATGTTCAGAAACCTCCGTGATTCTTTCTCACTCATCGCAGACACTTATGCTCTACAAGGGTGAGAGCAAGCATTGGCACATATTTTTCCCTGTAAAGGGACAAATAGTAAATATTTTAGGTTTTGTGAGTCATGCAGCCTCTGTCTAACTACTCAGTTCTGTGATTGTAACAAGCAGGCAGCTGTCGACAATATGTAAACACATCGTGATGGCTGCCTTCCAATACTCCTTTATTTGCAGGCTAGGCAGTGGACCACATTTGGCCTGCGAATCACAATTAGATGGCCGTTACTCTGGAGCGCAAGTAATGGGCAGATATCTGGGACAAATCATTTATGCAAATGAGAAGTCTTTGATGCGTTTTGAAGCAATGATGGCTCAGAAGAAGTTTGTGAAGTGTGAATTTATATGTCCATGAAAAATATGTTCTTTCATTTATTCAGTAAATAATTTTAGGATCTATTTGCATGTCAGAGAACATCCCAGTTATCTATGACTGTAGAGCAAACTACCTTTCCGGGTAATGATTAGCAGTTTGTAATAATGGACATTATACATCTTGGCGAGGTAACCCATTTATTCCAGTGAAAGTCACCTGGTAGAATTCAACTGGTCTGAAACATCCAAGGAACTGTGCTGCTAGTTCTTGGCAGGGGTGGTGAAAGGCTAGGTAAAAGGTTCACCTGGGACTATTACATTGAATGGTTCACATGTACCTCTTCAAGCCCAAAAATCATCAGACTTCTTCCTCATCGGCTCTGGCTTCCAACCGTGAGTGTTCCAGAGAATAAGGCAGAAGCTGCCCAGCCCTTTAGGCCCCGGACTTTTGTGGCATCTCCTGTGTCAACTCTATTCATGAAGGATGAGCCCAGGTAGATTTCAGAAGAGGACATAGAGGGCCCAGCACTTGGTGGTTTCCAAGAATTTGCAGCTCTGTTGGATGCGTCAACTGCATGGTGGTTATTGGGGCTGGTGACCTGAGTAGTCAAATTGATGGTGGGGTTGGAGCATATGTTATCACCTCTTGCTCTGGATCTGGAAGCATTGCACAGTTACTATAAAAGATGTTCAGAGATGTTTCACTTTTAGTGTCCTGTGTGTGCATGTGTGTGTATGTGTGTGTATGTGTGTGCGTGTATGTGAATGTGTGTGTGTGTGCATGTGTGGTTTTGCATCCATTCCAATCCACGTAGGTTCACTATCAGTTCTAGTAGCTGAAAAATGTTGGAACCCTTGGAATTATTGTCATAGAATTTTTAATAACCAGCAAGGGAAAAACAGTCAACAAAGCGGTTATTTGAGTTCGTCTCTCCCTCCCTCCCTCCCACCCTCTGTCTCTCTCCCTCTCTCCCACCTACCCTCTCTCACTTTCTCCCTCTCTCCCCCTCCCTCCCTCCAGAGTGATGCTGTCATTTGAGCCTCGCCTTCTAGGTTCAGGTGTGTCCAATCATGAGGCGATGCAATACTACAGGTGCTGATCATAGGGGCTAATGGCAGAAGGGAATGAAAACCCTGACAACCCATTGACCCTGCATGTTTATCTCTTCATGCGAGTAAAATTAAGTAAATATTTATCATAAATAAAAAGCTGTGAAAAACGTGAGCTATCATAGCTATCAATTTTAATAACATCCACAGAGCTACACCTGAAGATTTTTCTCCTGCAGTAACAATAACATGGCTTCTGTTTGTGAAGTAAGTTGGGAAAATGCTAAGCCCAAAACACCAAGTGGCCACATCAAAAGACAGACTTAAAATAACTCTCATTTTCTTTTCTTTTTTTCAATCCTAGTCCAGGGGTGATCCATGTTTATTTCACATCGACTCTTTGAATGCAAGACTCGCTTGTTTTTTGGGGGTTGAGGTCACAAAGGATGGCTGAAGCAAGCTTGAAGAGTTTCTTCTGAAAACCTATCACACATGATGGCATCTGCCTGATCCAAGACCACTTTGAAAGGGGAGTGTTCCATAGAAAACGCCATGTGCAAAACAGTGTTCGTTAAGGAAAGGCAGGGCGTCTGCTCGTGACAGCGTGATAATGCGGCAGGATGAGGTTCAGAGATGGAAACTGAGGCCAAGTTTTTCCTCTGCACAATGAAGGTCGGACATGACCATACAACAGATGATGCTGGCAGGGACAAGGGCTGTGATCAGAGACAGCCAGTCCCTTCCCCTGCATGCACGACAGCTAACAGTAATATGTATGCACAACTCTCCTGTGCGTGCACCTGATCGTAGTGGCATGGAGGGTTCAATTCTTTCCTGAAGCAGAGGCTCTCAAGGTCCTGGCTCAAATACTTGTTATACTTAGGAGATGGGTCTGGAGGAAGCAGTTAATGATAAGAACTTGATGCCCATCTCTGTTTTTGCTTCTGTATCTTGCTTTGCTTATACAAACCCCTTCTTCCCTAAAGGTGGGCGCTGTTCTATGCCTGTTACAGGGGAGAGAGTCCCACATGGCTAGTAAAAGGCTCTTTTTAGTTAGACTTAAGACTCTGGTCTATGTGTGTGGGGGTGACCTCGCCACATGCTAATTCAAATGTTTTGCATTATTAAACCCCAGTGGTTAGCAACTGAAGAGAAATAAGATGAGCAATTCTCAGCTGCCCACTCACTGGGTGTTCCATGACCAACAATGATCTGGTGACAATGTCTATGCTTTCAGCAAAATGTGTAACATAGCAGCCGCAGAACCAGACCACTGCTCACAAATACTTTATTTTGTCTATGCAATATTATTTAAAGCAGTGGCTATTACAGACACCCACAGAGCTGCTCTTAATGACACTTAGCTGGCCGCCATGCTTTAGATGGACTCCTAACACATTATGCTAAGTGAAATAGTCACAGACACTCACAGATTGCATCTCTCCACTGGCAGGAAAGGTCCAGAATAGGTGAATCTATAGAGACAGAAAATAGATAAGTGGTCGCCAGAAGCTGGGAAAGGAAGGGCAGGGGAAAGAAAGGTGATTGCTAATGGGAATAGAGTTTCTTTTGGGAGATGGTGAGAATGTTCTAAAATTCTATTATGGTAACAGCTGCATGACTCTCCAAGAATAGTTCAAAATCACTAACTTGTATACTTTTGACGGATAAATTTTACACCATGTGAATTAAAATTGAATAATGTCGAATAATGATAAAGAAGAAAAAGAAAAAAAAACAAATTGAAAGATCAGATAATACTGAGGCTGATACTTTATGTGGGCATTTTCTGTTTAACTGGATCCTATGCTTCCTTGATTCCTTACTACTCTTTCAATTATCTCGTAATGCTGAAGCCAATTTCTAGTTGTTATTTGTCATGGTTTCTGAACCTTTGTTTTCCAAAAAGAGATTTAAAATTTTGGGTGCCCATCCATGTTACCAGTGAATTGAATGACATGGCTCCATAGGAAACTCACATTCTAGCATGAGTGGAGACAGTATCTTCTCTCTGATACTGTCTCCATACTTCCTCACTGATGTCTCATGCCCTGCTTTGTACCAACATGTGGCAATGTCAATGTCAGTCTTAGCGACCTCTTTGACAAGGACAGGGAGAAGGAACTCCAGCATCCTTCTCCCAGAATACCCCTGTTCCACCACACCTGGGCTGCATACTTTCCATGGAGCCTGGGCCAGTGGAGATCAGAGGGTCTGGGTGTTCTCTGATTGACTTCCTATCACACAGGAGACCTGGCACTACTGTGGTCTTCACTCCTGGTAACTGCTCACTTGAAAGCTGCCATCGATCGGAAGGCCCCAGCTTTGGTGGTTATACAGACAGATGCTGGTCCTCCAGAGGTGGCTTGCTCTCCCAAGCAAGAAGGTCAGTTTTGAACACCTGGTTGCTTCAGATGTAGCACTGATGATGTAGACTCCAACAGGGGGATGATGAATCTTCATTCTTTCTCTCATCCATTATGAGATACCAACACACAATATATATATATATATATATATACATATACATAATATAGGTATGTCTTAGACTATGATGTGTGTAGCGTGTGTATACTAGACATGTGATGATGGGTCCATGGGATAGTGTCTCCAGAAACCTTTGAAAAATTGATTTTATTACTTTAAAAGCACTTCCCATTCAATAAAGGGATAGCACAACCATCGGTGATAGGCTATACATGAAGAAAGAACACAAATCTCAGCATGGGCTTTGAATTCAATTCTTTCCAGTTCCTAATAGGTGGCAAACGATATGGTCCTTTAAACCTTGCCTTTCTTGGTTGTAGAATGGGGATATCACATTTACTTTTGTTTGTTTGTTTGTATATATTTGTATCTCACTAAGAACTTGGTAACAACTTGAACACAAGGATAAAGTCTTTTGAAAAATGCAGGGTTTTTTCTCACCAATCACAGGTGGTATCAGAGAATCAGCACTGGATGCAGATAGAGGATGCTGGGCTCTATCTATCCCCATCATCCTCGTTCTGATGCTTTCAGGGCTTGCCCTGTCAAGAGCACGCAACATGGCAGCTGTCTGGGAGTCTTGGAATACTAGACTGTCTCTGTTCAGAGAATTAAACAATGGCGATTCCCCATCGATAGTTTGTAAGAGCAATTTTGTCAAGGTGTGAGTTCTTCCTTGCTTGCACTACAGATTCAAGGCTGTTCACATTTGAAAAAGTTTCTCACACAACAGGCCGCTTTTAAATTGGTGGTTCCCATCACTTCTCACCCCATTCTCTAAATTTCCTAGACACTTGGACCCATGGAGAATTCCCAGAAGCTACAATTCATCTTGTCTCTTTTCCCTCTAAATACACATTTCCTTGCTTTTCCACAGCAGCCACAGTGCTTCTGGTCTTTCTGTGACTGTGCAGTTGGTCAACAAGAAGTAGAGGAGGAGAAGCCATTTTGGACTCACCCTCAATTTCAACATACTTCCCATTCTACTCCCCCCATTCTCGTTTTGTAACATTGGGATGGGAACAAACTGGAGAAACATTCACATCGAGGGAAAATTACACATACAAGAAATCAGAAATAACTATGGTTCAATTATTCAATGGAAAAAAAAGCAGCTTGATAAACAGTCCGCAGCAGAGTGTGATCATAATCTTCTGAATTTAGTATCATAGCAGACACACATGGACACTGACATACATTAACATACTATATGTATGAATGTGATATATGTTTTTATAATGATAGGCAGGTAAACACTAAAATATTTACAGTGGTAGAGTAATAGTATGGCTGAATATTTCCTTTCTCTGTAATAGCTTTATGTATTTCCAAATATGATAGTTTTATGTATTCATGTATGTTCTGCAGTGAACATCTATGATTGGCATGATCAGCAAAACAATAAAAATCAGATTAGTTAAAACTTCACTGAGAAGTCCAGTGCCCTTTTAGTATAGAGCAGAATTAGAATTTCCTTCCTATAATGCAGAGTAGAGATTTTACATTATTATAGTGTAACTTAAACAAAACCAAATGCCTTAGCAAGCTGAATGTAGATTACAGAAAAACACACAAATGTGTAATCAGCATGAGAGGTGCACGACTTATCTGCATAGTTTAGAACAAGCCCAACTCCGTGTAGCTTCATTTGTATCTTGTCATTCGACGAACCTGTCATCACTTTTCTTAAAGGAATTTCTGTTTCTGTAATCTCTTTCCCACAATGCTTATTTCTACCCAAAATAGTAAGAGGACATAAGGTCTATCTCCTTTGCTTTATATTCCCTCTGTACCTGAAGAAAAACTAATTAACTGTTTTTTTTTCCCTTATCTGATTTTTTTTTTCCACAGCCACAGACAATTTTCTGGTAGGGCAACTTCTTTCTGTAAGAGTTTACTCCAGCTCCATGTAAAATGTTCAAAGATTGAGCTATCTCTCTCTCTCTCACTCTCTCTCTTTGTCTATCATCTATCAATCTATCTATCTATCTATCTATCTATCTATCTATCTATCTATCTATCTATCTATCTATCTATCTATCTACCATCTACCTATTAAAAATCAGCAATATGCCAGGATATTTTCCCCTGTTATCACTGGCATTAGTTGTGGATTATTGGAGCACTGGCATCAGGATATGAAGGCAGGTGGCACAATCAGATAAAGAAGTCATTAGAGAAGGGAAAGCAGCCTCCTTTCATTTATTTTTCCTTTGACATTATGTGTGCTTCCAATAGACTCTGATTCCTGAGCTAACACACCCTCCTCCTTCTCCATCTTCCTCCCCCTCTTCCACCCTCCCCCCTTCCACCTTCCCCCTTCTTTCTCCCCCCTCCCCCCTCCTGCCTCCTGCCCCTCCCCACCCCACTTTCCTCTCCTACCTCTCTCCTTCCTCCTCCCTTCCTCCCTGCCCTTGCTAGAACTGCCTTCTATTTAGCAATTACTATTCCAATGGGACAGAGTAAAACATACAAAATGAGCCTGATTCCTGATGCCAAGCAGCAGAGCAGCCTGTCTTCAAGTTGACAAGTGCCAATATTTTTTGAACTTTATTATCTTTTTTCCTAGTGAGCAAGTCTTCACCAGAGGAGGCCATATAAACTATAGGGGCACTATGGAGGCCATATAAACTATAGGGGCAGTGAAAGTTAACCTAGGTGGAAATATTTTAATGGATTCAAGCTTAGATCACTATGAGTAAATACTGTCCAAGAACAATGATTTTGGGGAAGAGGTTTAGATAAGAGGGAGATCCACTTGAATAAACATAATCTATTAATGCTATTCATCACCACCCAGAATATGCATCAAATTATCAAAGTACCAACATGTTTTAATAATTTTCCTTTCTTTCAATTAAATCTTCATTGTCAAACTTCATTTAGATGCAAATCTGCTAAGTGAAATATTGTCTAGAAACATAAATTGTACAAGATGTTTAAGAGGGGGAGCTCTGTGTGGAGTGTGGCGGTGCATCCTGGGAAATATTCCTCCCCTGCAACCTACAGAGAGAAGTTATAGAGTACAGCTGGGAATCTCTGTCCCCCAAAATTCCCATTCTTGCTCTCCATGAGACTTTTGGAAAGCTAAATCCTTTAATGTGTTCAACAAATAGCCACCCACCACCTTTTCTCTGTTGAGCACTATGCTAAGTGCCAGGGCAAAGTAAAGCTAGGAAGGTCCACTCTCACCTCAGGTTGCTGGCAGACCAGAAGAGTAGAGATTTTCCCAAGCGAGCCAACACCGCATAAACAGGCTTCATGAAAACAAACACCAAGATACTTCCAGACACTCTAAGAAAGAGGGCACAGGACTTGCTAGGGAGTGTTGTGACAATGTCATGTTTGTGTGGCAATTAGCAAAGCAAGGATGCTCTTTGTGAGGTGAGGACTAGAAACATCTGGAAAGTTCTCCATCAAATGGTGAGGTTGAAGCTGACCCCTAAATAAAGTAGGTCCAGCCTGGTATGGTGGGTGTTAGTGGTAAGACAATTTCAGATTGAGGGAAAGGTGGGTCTGGTGCATAGTCAAGGTCCAGAGAGAGGATGGAGGCAGTGCACATCCCAGACTCTAGATAGGTTACAATGACTGGGCAATTTCTATCAAAGATGAAAAGTAACATTTGTGGAGGGAGGGAAAAGCTAGCTCTTGACAGATGCTGGTTGGCAGTTTGGATATTCTTCTTAAAGATATGGGCTATCCTGGGAGGGTTTTATGTCACAAAGTGATTTGAGAACAGCACGGGTAGATGTTGAGAGTAATTATAGTGGCTTAAGGTGCAAAATAAATTAGAGGGTCTTTTGATCAACTTCATGGGGAACTGTGGAAATTGAGATACTAATTCTTGAATGGATTTTTACTAAGAGCAGAAATTCCTTTATGTTCAGAAGGCCAGGGAGAAGGGACTAGCCACTCTTTTCCAGTGCTAGATAGGATGAAATATCCACTTCAACCCCTGCCTGACAGCCCCTAGATGTTCTTGTTCTCATGCATCTCTCTGACTTTTTCTCACATGGTTCACTAAACAGCTCATATTTTTCTTCCTGTTTCTAGAACATACTAGAATATGGAGCTAGAATAAAGATAAAGCAAATGAAGTTCCTTAAATTTTTTCCCTCACTACTGCCCAACTTTTACCTTCAATTCTGTGCCTGGTGATGTGCTTTCTTGAATCACAATAGCCTGGTTTATTTGTTGAGTTGCTTATACTTACCCTGACAGAGAGTAGGCAGAAGTCTTGGTGTAGGCTTTCCCTATACAGACTCTGGAATGACATTTCTTGTGCAGGAGCTTCTCTGTGGTGATGCCCTTGAGAGGAGAGAGCAGTAGATGGTGCTGGGGAAGAAGCTGACAAGCAAGAAATAGCTGCAGTTGTTAAGAAATCAACCATTCCCATATGTCTACTACTGAAGGGCTTGCCCAGACTTTCTCTGCTCAACTAGATAGTCACAGACAGACTTTGGGACACTGATGTCCCAATGCCCTGTCCAATGCCCAAGGTTATTCTGGAACACAAATTGCACCCCACAACTATTCTACCCTGTTGCCAATGGCCTGGGCATTTTTCACTGCAATTCCTGTGTGAGTCAGTCTTTGGCATGAGAGGCGGTCCTGGAAGCTGGGAAAACACTCAGAGAAACTGTGAGCCATTCATAGCTAAACCTCATAGCAGGTGGGGGCTCAGAGGACCCCAGGAAGAGAGAATGTAGGTGAGCCACCAACAGAGAATGTGTACATTCTGGTGGTAACCAGTACACATTTGGTCAAAAGGATGGATGTAATAAGAATTTAGAGTCTTTTCTCTCATGAATCAAAGTGCTCTGACCCTTGTCAGTTTTGCATTTTGGACTTTTGCATAATTGAAAAGAGCATAAGAGTGTGTTCCATCAACTCTTGGATTAGGACTTTTGGTAATACCTCACCATTACAACCAGAACATCCCACTTCATTCTCCCCTGCTTGTGTAGATTCTAAGTTTATGACTTGCTGACTCAGATTCCCTCAGTCTGTTAATACACACTGGGGCAAAGTTAGGAAATTTGAGAGACGGCACTAACTTCTTAATGAACCCAGAATGCCTTGGAGGGAATGTTGGTTCTATTCCAATGTGACAAATGACAGCCTAGTGGGGTCATAGAGAGACTCTTTCCACTACTCCTAGATGACAGTGGAAAAGTTGTGAAGAGGTAGACTACTAACTGATATTTTCTGTTTAATTCCTGATTGACTTATTGGGGTTCCTTCTACTTGCTACATACATTCAAATGCAATTTAAATAACCAACTGACTTTACATAGAGAATATCTGTGGGCATATGTAATTTACACACACATGTGTACTCACACATACATGTTTCAGTATGTGTATGTATACTATAAACTCCCTTTTCAGACAATAGTAATGGCAATTTAGGACACATGAAGAAACAGGGTTCTGCAAACAATAGAACATAGTTGACACAAAAGAAATGGAAGTAATAATGAGTTTAATGCAAAAAAATCACATTATCAAATCTCATATGCTTGCTTAAGAGGGTGGGGCCCATGTTTCTCTACAGGCAGCTAATATGAAAGAGGAAATTGCAGAGTCTACAGTGCTAAGATAAAGACAAACTATCTTTATGAAAGGGACTAGTGTCTTTGACTGTAGGAAAAGACAAATGTCTCATGGGTCTTCATTTGATGTATATGTAATGCCCATTGTCCATGCATAGTTCTCTGTGGCAATAAAAGTGTTCCTGAGAACTTGCAGAATGATTTGGTAAAAATAATGGGACTGGTGGGGGAAAACAAACCACATAACCCATGCAAATAAGTAATCAGAACTAGGATAAAAGCAATAGTAATCCTAAAAAAAATGGACAGAAATAAAGGTATTATGTCTCAATAAGAAAATACTACCACAAGTACAGGGCTTTCTATCTTTAATAATAAGTAAAGAAAACTTGTTTTGATGGAATGGAAGTGAGGATTGGAGCTGAAATTTAATGGAAATATGCATATGGTGTGTGAAGAATTGTGCAAGAATTATTTCTAGCACAGATCCACAAACTAGGAATGAATAGGCATAGTCTCAGGTCCAGGCTTAGTTTGCTATGTGCTATTTTGTTATGTTGCCCCCAAACTTAAGCATTAGATGGATACCCTCTTTTTATTCCCTATTTGCTATGAGCTAATTTGCATCATAGACATGATTTTTTTTCCCATGGATGTCAATGCAGCTATTTTATGGCAATCAAATAAACTACTTTTCCAAGGAAAATTTTATAAACCTTGAATTAAAAAGAGTTTCTTTATTTTTACATTTATAACTGATCACTTAAATTATCTTGTTTGCATTTCATTGTGTAGTGCTCAGTTTGCTATTTAGGAATCTGCACAATAGATATTCCATTAAATGACAAGTTCAGGCTTGTTTGGCAATTAGCAAAGCAAGGATGCTCTTTGTAATGGAAAGTACTGTGCTTTCTGGCTTTTAAGAATTATTGATATGACTTGCCTGTCCAATCTGAATATGAATTGAGGAAGTGGGTCAGGAGGAGATTACTGACTTTTTTTAAAACTGCACTATTTATTTTGAGTTTTCCCAAGTATTTCACACTGCCATACTTCTATCACAACACTATGAAGATAAATAACAGGAAATAAAACCGCTTCAACCCATGTAGATTTATGAGGAAGCCATGGAGTAGATTTTTGCAAGTTTTCTCCCTAACAAGTAAAGATTGATCCTCAAGAAAAATCAAAGGTCCTGTATTCTATGGGCCATTCTGATAACAGCACTTGAAGAAAAATGAAAATGGGCAGCTAGTCTAAATGGAAATGGTAGATCCAACTTGGGATAGATGGTTGTGAGATTGAAGAATTATTGAAATATATGCCTGCCTTGCATTTGGACATTCAATTCAGTCTTATGAAGCAAGTGCCCAATTTTATCAGGAGCACTTACCATTATAGTGATGTGGGAGCTTTATAATGTTATTTCTGTGTCTTTTACCCTTTGAGAGAGAAAATGCCCAGAATCCACACACATAAAAATAAAGAATTAAAGAATGAAAGGGAATGTGATTATCAAGCTGTGGCAAATAACATGGAGGCTAGCATTTGCCCCTGGGAATCAAGTTAGTTCTGTAACTGGAGAACACTCAGGTCTGCTGCCTGTCACTGCCAGGAGCTAACTGAACAGGGACAAGAATTGAATCTAGAGCTTACACTTTGTTGTTGGTAAACCAGTGATCTGAGGAAACGAGGTATTTTACCCAAGTCCCATTCTGACCTCTCATCCCGAGCAGGTCTTTTCTTAGTAATCTAGTAGTTAATCTCAAGCAAAACTTCCACAACAGCTTATCTTCATCATGTTCATCATGTCCCCAGATTTCTTTGTAGCCTCTTTGGCCATCTTTTTTTCCTCTAAACGTTTTTTAATTATTAATTATTTTTATTGATTGCACATCTAGACACACACACACACACACACACACACACACATATATATATATATATATATATATATATATATTGCATCATTTTTTACCCCAAGGTTCTCCTATCACCTTATTACCCATGAATCATCTTAATCTTTTGTACCCTTCCCCTCCCCCATTTTCACCCTCCTCCCCTTCTTTTGCTCTATGCTTCAGTTCTGTTGAAAGTTTTACATTTTTCTTGTCCCTTTGCTTGTTTTTCCTCTATCCTTCATGTAAGTGAGACCATCCCATATTTCTCTCTTTCTTTCTGGCTTATTTCCACTACAATGAGTCCTTCTCACTCCATCCAAGTTGCTACAAATGACATAAATTTGTCTTCTTTGATAGATGCATAATATTCCATTGTGTATACATAGACCACATATTTTTCAGCCATTTGTCACTTTTGGAACATTTGGGTTATTTCCATGTCCTGGCTATTGTAAATAGTGCTGTGATAAACATGCAAGTACAGGTGTCCTTTTGAATTAGTGTTTTTGTAACCTTTGGGTAGATTCCCAGTAGTGGGCTTGTTAGGTCTCCTTGGTCATCTTGACCTGCTTCATCCTGTTTTCCTCTGCTGAGGAAATATCTTTTTCCTCTGGCTGAGTTAATGTCTAATACGTCTTCAAACATCACTGGGGAAGGACAATCAGCTCAAGACAAGAATTTCAGTTCAAAGAAAGCAGATAACAAGAATTTCAGTTCAAAGAAAGCATGGTGTTTGCATGTGGCTGCTGCTTTGTGTGCACCTATGGCTATCTGTTGTACTTTTAGTGACCTTCCCTCCATCCCAGATCCTGTGGGTTTCCAGATATGAAAGGCTGTGAATTGAGTAGAATGACAATGAATTAAGCAGACTCCAAGTTAGTGGGAGAAAAGCCAAAATGTTTATTAGTGCTACTGGGAGAGGTTCTGGGACTGTGGGAATAAGTCCAAGAAGTTGTGCCCAGTGTACAACTGGGGCAGGTGTTCTTATACCCATGTTGGGGGCTAGTGGAAAAATTTAAAAGCAAGACTGGAACAAGGCAGGATTTGAACACAGTTCCAACAGCTGTTTTGCAAGATCAGCTGATTGTGGCTTGAGGTCATTTATGTCCTTTTTGGGCAAGTTTCCATCATTTCCTGGGTCTATATCATTTGGGGGGGGAGTGGGATGTAGGCCATTGAGTCTTAATGAACTGTGGCAGGCCCACAACCTAAGAGATATCATGTTGCATCTGTTAATGTATAAATTTGCATGAGTTAGTTGTTCAGATATTTCATTCTTGTTTGCTGCCACCAAAAAGAATGATTTGAAAGAAATACATTCTTTATTTTATTTAGATTAATTGAGCAAACTCTCTCTGGAACAGATATGCCTGAGAATAGCTGGTCAACTTTGTCAGTGTAGACAATGAATCATCCAAGGAAGTTTGAATCGTCTCTAGGTTGGAAGATTGGATTTTGGGACTTGGCATTGAATGAACTCTACACACTGTATATGTTGATGTCATCAATCGGGACCCTGTCCAAACATGTTACATTTTCTTGTGCATTGAGGGATGGAGGACTACATTAGGTTGAAAACCTCGATGCTGAACATCTAAGTTTCTTTTTTAAAAATGTATTACATTATTTATTTTGCTTTGCATCATTATCAACCCCAGGGTTCTCCCACCACCCTATCACCCATGAACCATCTTCTTAGTCTTTTGTGGTCCTCCTACCCCCAAAGTTCCCCCCCATGCTCTATGCTTCAATTTTGCTAAAAAATAGTTAAAAATTTTTCTTGTCTGTTTGTTTTCTCTTTGTCCCTCATATAAATGAGACCATCCAGTATTTTTCTTTTTTTTTCTGGCTTATTTCTGCTAGCATGATTCCTTCTAGCTCCATCCATGTTGCTGCAAATGACATGTTTGTCTTTTTTGATTGATGAATAGTATTGCATCATGTATATAGACCACAGCTTTCTGTACCATTCATCTATTTTGGGACATTTGGGTTGCTTCCATATCCTGGCTATTGCAAATAGTGCTACAGTAAACACCCAGGTACAGACATCTTTTTGGATTAGAATTTTTGTAACCTTTGGGTAGATTCCTAGAAGTGGAAGTATTAAGTTGATTGGGGGATCCATTTTCAGTATTTTAAGGGTCCCACATCTAAGTTTCAATTCCTGTCTCCAACTCATTTTAAATTTGTCTTTTAAGAATATTATTAAATCTATACCAGCCTCAGCTTCCTCTAGTAAAATAGGAATGACTCTCACGTGAATCTTAAAAGACTGTTGTGAGAGCTGGAGGTAACAAGGCATGTAATGCTCCTAATATAGTAAAAGCAAGCTCTCAACACGTTAGTGCTCAGCACCATCACTATAATCACAACCCCTCTGTAGGGCCGGGTGGTGACAAGCTGGATTTATTCTTCCGGGATACCACTAGATTCTTTTTGGGATATGGGTACTCAGAATAACAGACTATCACTTTTGTGTAGAAGTTGGAATTCTTCACCACACACACACACACACACACACACACACACACACACACACACGTGTGTGTGTGTGTGTGTGTGTGTGTGTGTGTATTCAGTTTTCATTATTCTACCTTCAATCTAGGAGGAAGAAGAATCTACATGAGACTTTCTGTTGTTGAAAACCATTTTGGCAGCAAATTAGTCATCATAATAAAGGTCAATAGAAAGAGATTCACAGTATAATAAAGGGTATCACTAAAAAAAAGCAGAGTTTCTGAGAGTTTACATAGGTGATTCCATTGTTGTAAACAGCACAAGGAAGAATCCATGCCTGGTCATGGGTGGTTCAAATGATTGACTCAATAAAGACCAGTTAATGCTCCTATTATTTTTTTTCGATTAAACACTTAACTCATCTAGAATTGGTATAGTTTAGTCAAAATATAATATCATCGCTATTTGACATACATAGTCCAAGCTTAGTTGTAAAATTAATTCACCTCTCCCAAAGCAAAGTAGCAATTAGAAAATAAATAAGTACCAAATTGCATTTAGATCAATTAAAGAGCCATGTCATATTTTAAATACATTTAAAATGAACCTATCACTGTATTTGTCTGAATTGACCTTTATTTTATTTCCAATGAAGATATACTGTGGGAGATATAGTATTTTTTTAAAATAAGACAATACTGGAAATTGCATGTACAAGATATATAAATTGCATGTGAATACAAATATATAGATATATAAATTGCATATGAATATATATTCATTTTTTTCCAAAGTAGAGGCACTAACTACAACTTGTGCTCAGCCCTCACTATGTTTTATTTTTATTGCTATTGGGCCAATCTCTCAGTGGTGATGAATTTTATCCTTTTAGCACAGATAATCACTCATATAGATTATCAGTCTTTCTCACTTTCTTCTACTAATGAACCTAGTGTATTCCAATGTGGCTGAACTCAAACATCTACCATCTTCATGTGTGGCAGACATAGTATTTGCTTAATACATATTCATTCTCCCATTCTTCTCTACTAACAGCATAACAGTTTCCTTCAGGATAATCATAAAGAAGCAGATACTAATTTTCCTGACTCTCTTGCAGCTAGGCTTGACCTTGTGTCATAGATCTAGTGACTGGCATGTGACTATAAATTGAGTGGCTGTTTCTTAGAACTCCTTTGTTTTCTGAAAAGATAATTACTGAGTTTGATGAAGTTCCTGTTCTCTTGGTATTGTTGCCAATGCTGATGTAATGAGGGTCAATGCCTATATGCTGAACATGGAAGCATAGGAAGACAGAAAAGGGCCTGAATTCTTTATGGCATCATTTATCATCTGCATGAATACTAGTAATTTCATTGTCTCCAGACTTTCTACTATGTCAGAGAAAAAAAAATAAACGTCTATTTGTTTGACCTACAGGATGATAATTATTCCATTCCTTGCAAATAATTTGTCGAACCACATTCCAGCAAGTACGTTAGGAACTGAATATTATTTGAGAAAATCAACCTGCAGTTGGTCTCTACTTTAGCTCCAATTTGTATAATAATAGGGTAGCAGACTTTAATCCTATTAAGCTTTACTGGTAAGAATAAATTTTTTTTTCTTTTTCTTTTTTTTTTTTTCTTTCTTTCCTGCTTGGACTCTAAGTCACTATTTCCTCTCCACCACTTGAAATATTCATGCAAGCTTCATTCAGAAAATGGGAACTCTCAGAAACACATCTCCCCTACCCTTCACATCTACCCTCTTCATGCATCACTGCTCATTATCCATAACTGTCACAGGGCGAAAAGTGTTCTAAAGGAATTCTTCCATTTTGATCCAAGTTGGCATCAGCTCTGTCTTTTACCATGACCTTGTTCCTTTACTTCTTTCTCTTTCTTCAGTATCTTCAATTCATCTCTTGCCACTAGATAATTACTCAGAATATAACAATGTTTAAGTATTGTTTTTACCTTTATAAAAACTTACCTTGACCCTCCTTCTTTATTAGATTTGGCCCTATTTTTTTTCTTTTCTTTCCACTCAAACATTTTGAAAATATTTTGTACATATTTCCTCATTTCCTCCATTTTTCTAAAGTCCCTTTCAGCCTATTACAATTCTGCTTATCTTCCTGTAGCACACTAAAACCAATCTTCTCCAAGACACCAATCTCTGTGTAGACAAATCCATTGGACTTTTCTTAAAGCCTATTGACAGCTTTTGGTGCAGTTTACCAATATCTCCTGGAGATTCTTTCTTCTCTGTCTGCTTATTTTTTAACACTATGTTGTCACTTTTCTTCCTTTCATCCTTGCTGCTCCATTCTATTTTCACTTTTAGAGATCTCTAAAAATGTTAAACTTCTTCAAGGTTAAGTGTTGAACCACCTTTCATGTGTATTTCTATTTCTCCCAAATGCTATAATTACTAAAGAATTATGTCAGCTAATGACTTCTCTGAGTTCTAGGCCCATATATTAAAATGCCCATTTTAATTTAAAATGTTAAGTTAAAGAAAAATGGAGCTATCTGGGGAGATTTAGCCTGTTTTGTGGTACCTGGGGCATCAAGGTGTGAAAAGGGAAGACTTTACATAACAGACAAGGAGTGTGTGATCTGAGAGTTTAGATAAGATGCTAACTTAGAGAACATATATTCACTGATAAACTTATATGTGATGAAACCCCGCTTCCCCACCCCTCCAACTGTTCTGAGTGCTAGGGGGAGAGGGTCATTGCTGTGTGGGAATCAGATAGTGTTTCAGCCCAAGTTGAATACTCAGGGTAAAGAGGGTTTGAATGATTTTGATCAAGCACAAGGCAGAGAGTTGGCACTGAAAATACCATCTCCCCTTGCTAAAGGTTCTTGGGACTTTACAGGATTGCTGGGATCTGGACAGGTCAGGGTGAGTGGAGTTTTGGAATATGCATTGTGTAGGGTAGTTTAATGATCAGATTGTGTCTCTGAAGAGGTCACATATTCAGAAAACTAATGTCAGGTAATGTCAGGTCACCAATGGTCCTCTCTGTGCCTGTTTGCTTTTAACCAGTTTGGACCTGAATGAGTATCTGACCCTTCACCAAACAGCAGAACTAACTCTAATGTCTTTCCTTATAAGCTTGCCTTATTAGCTTCTAAGTGAACTAAGTTCTATTCTTGTAAGTCATAAAAGGGGGCAGTCATTTCTGTCATGACTATTTAAAGGGCAGATATTTAGGATGTGATGCTGTCATCTTTGATTCAAGAAGGACAAAGGAGTTAGACATGAACAGAAGGATCTTCTACCCGTCAGGGCCTTCACTGTTCTCCATTCAAAAGGATCTGGATATTTGGGAAAGGGGGGAGGAATCTGGATGCTTCTTCACAGTAATAGACATTCCAAGAGTCACAGATCCTTCCCATAACTAAGATCTCACAGTGGGAAGAGGAGAGGAGAAGGAGGAGATGGAAGAGAAGGATGGGGGAGGGAGAGGAAGAGAGGAGGAAGGATAGAAGAGGAGTTGGGGAAGCAGGAAAGGAGAGTAAAAAGCAGATGAACTGGTATCCCATCTTGGACATTGGTTGTGCATGTGTAGGGTGAGGGCTGAGTCCCTTCATTCCAGCATTAAGTTGTAAATGACATAAAGACATATGGTGTCTGCTGTCCCGTGTGTGTGGGTGTGTGTATGCATGGAATAAGTCTAGTTGGTTCCTCCAGGAGAGATTAACCAGAATTCCCTTCACTTTTTTGCAACAAAGCACCAACACTGACTTTTACCTGCCTTGAGGAAAGGGCACTGTCTCTGACCCTGACCCCTTTCTGGCCCTGGCCTCTTTTAGGATGTAGACTTCTTGTGACCTTGAGATGCTCCACACCTGAAGCTTCAGTTCCCTGGACTTGCAAACCTGTGCCTTCAGACCCTGCCTGGTCTCTCACTCGGGCTGTCCCACTCTGTCCCTATCCTGCAGATAGAAAATCACAGTACTTTGTCAGTAGACATAAAACATCTGAAAGCTAATGAAATGGCCCAGCACACTAATTAGACAGTCAATAGACCATTCAGTCTTAAAAGCTCAGTTTCTTTTCTCTTCATTTGTTTTCAAACAATGGAGCAATAGCACATTAGGAATGCAATCAGAATACTAATTCAACCCAATTCAATGAATTTCCAAACAAGTTTTTCACATTCAGACACCAGAAATATTTAAAACATCATTTCATAATATTAAACTTTAGCTCTTATCCTATTAGTTATCAGGAAGGAAAAAAAACACAGAGCTGTAGTTTTCCTCTTAAACTCTGAAGAGATTTCAGCAGAAATATATGAATAGCAAATCAATAAACAAGGGTAGCAAAAACAGTTTTCCCCATGCTAGCGAGTCATCAGAATTAATCTGGTATGAAAACTTTGCACATTTAAATGGAGGGAATGTGAATTTTGTTTTAAATTTGCCAAATTGCAGAGGGTTACTTTTGGGTTGAATGACACAGCCTAAAATTCATTAAGAAAATGTAGCTTTGTAAAGACAGAAAATTTATTTGAAACAAAAGAGTAGTAAGTTATTTGTTCATTTCAGAAATAATGTCATTTTGGAGAGATAACAATTACTTATGTTTTTCTATTTAAATCAACTTGCAACCAACTGACCATTAAAAGAATTCAAAACCACTAAATAAAAGCCAATGGGTAAGTCAAAACTCAGGACACAGTTTTGAGATTGCTACTTCATTTGACAGCTTTGCTGGTGCTGATGAGAAGGTATTTTCAGGGTGTAAGATGCATTCCCAAATAAGCTTTAGGAGAAAACACCTCAAACACAAAATGACTGAAAATTGTTGACTGTTTTCTTTTCAAAACTACACACATTTGATGGTTTAATTCCTGTTGAGGAATCCTGCTACACACACTTTTCTTCATGGTAATATGATGTGGTCTTACATTATTGGTACATGATTTGAAAGCTACAAAAATGAAAGGTATTAAAAAAAAGAGAACATTCTTCATAAAATCATCACCAAACATTTAGTTATATTTTCTATAGTTTATTTGCTCATGCCAACTGAACATACACAATTTTATTTAATGTATACATATTTGATATGATTATTTCATAAATAATAGATTTTATCATACTTAACAATCAGATTTATTGCAGTGTAAATTTACATGAAATAATGTTCACTTATTTTTAGTTCTAAATCATTCTTGATTCCTTAAATTACCCTGTTGGGTTATGGTTTGCTATCTTCTAATATACCCCTCAATATAATCTGCCAAGATTTTTACTAGGATTTTGCACCTGTTTTTATGGGTGAATTGAACCTGTGTTTTTCTTATTTTATATTTGTCAGCTTATATGTGGAAGTTACATTTAAGTTTGACTGGATTTTTTTTTTTTTTTGAAATTATGGAACAGCACCTGTGATGGAGATCAATATTGTTGGAAATGAGAAATTAAAAAAATAAACTTAGATAGGTCCAGAATGATTGTGCGCATGTGAGTGTGTAAAGCTCAATGAGTAGTTGCTGAAAAAACCTTTTTTAAATGTCCAAACTTTAGTTTTAATAAATCTAACACTATTTTGCTATTTACATTATCTTAATAATGAATGAAACCACAGCATTCAAATCAATTAGCACTAAGATGTATGTCTTCCATACTTTTATAAATTCCTCTACAGATAATTTTATTACTAATGTAATTGATTTTTGCATTCCTCTGACTTGACCAGTCAGAGGATTTCTAAGTGCTTGCATTGTCATCATCTTTTTAATTTATATGTCATATATTCATTTAACTAATGCACTAATTATTTTTATATCTTTATTGTGATTTCTTTCTTTAGATTGTTCATTTTTTGGAAGTTCTTTTTCTTCTTATAATAAAATATTTAAAGGTACAATCATGCTGCCAAGTACACATTCACTATATTTGCAAAATGTTTGACCTCAGTCATTTTAAAAACTACCTCAAAGACAATACATACCTTTCACTAAAAATTATCATTTTGCCCCCCTCCATTTTTCACTGAACATTTTTAAGTTACCTTCAGACACCATGGTTCTATGTCACCACCTGGTATCTTTTAGATAAAAGGAAATTCTCACAGCTAATATCTAGTTAGACATACCCAATTCAAGAAACGTAACCTTTTTTGAATTCCATTTTCTAACATATGCTTCAAATTCAAAGACTCAATTTAAAGTCCCCAAACACAACATAGCATATTATATTTCCCCCAACATTCCTTAAGCCATTTTCCCCTAAATTCAGAATTTAATCCAAGGTTATATGTTGACACGAACGGCTGTGTCTCTTTAGTTTCCTTTAGTGATAAACAATTTTCAAACTTTATTTTTCTTGCTAGTGGCTACATTGAGGATTGCAGGTCAGTGATTTCATAAAACTCTCTTAATTTGGGTCTTCTGACTATCATTTTGTGATTGGATTCAGGCTGTGCATTTTTATCAGAGAATTTTATAGGTGGTGTGTTCTTGATGTACTATATCAGGAGGCACATGGTATGAACTGGAGTCATTTTGATTAGATTGGCTTTGCCAGTTTCCAGGTTGTACATGTCAACTTCTGCCCTATAATCTCCTGCCTCCGCTTATAATTACTAAGAAATCTGGGAAGGGACTTGAATTTGTTTGTGTAATCTCTGCACAGTGAAGACATTAACCTCCATGACTGAATTTTGCCTGAATCAATTGCTGTAGTGCTTGCAAAAGAATGAATCTCTAGCTTCCTTGAACTTTAGCATTGGCAGTAGATGAGTATTCTACTGGAAAACAGCAAAGAACAAACAAAACCCTTCTTTCATGAGAGTGCATATCAGTCTTTGTATTGCTGTAGATACAAGGTTCATTTTTATTCAGCATGCGACGATCAGTTACTCTTATTTGTCATGATTGATTGAAAAGCTCAGACACTTCCAGAATGGCATTTCACTATTTTTTATGTTTCTTTGGCATGTTCTCATTCATTTCTCAGCATTTCCTTACATCTTGACTCAGAAATGCATTCCAAAATCACCTTCCGTTCTCTGAATGTTAGTCTTGGAATCAACCATTTATTTCTGTTATTGATATCTAATAAATACGACACAAGAACTAGTTCTTCATATGTCTAGAATTGTGTCTCCATGGAAAATAATCATTTCTTTGTGACACACCTAATTCCAGTTCAGGACTGCAAATATCACTAATGAGCCAGGAAGGAAAAGGAAGCAGCTGGCATGAAATCTGCTTTTCTTGTTTGGGAAGAAATGTATTCTGTAGGACACTTCTAGCCACATTTCATTGGGTGGGTTTGTAATGCAAGGACCTATCAAGGAAAAGGTTAGGGAATTATTTGTTTTTGCAGATGGATGTACTGTCAATGGGAAAAAGATGGACACCTGTTAGTTAAAGTCAAGGATATAAACAGATATGAGGTGACAGTCAGCAATGGTTTACATGATAGGACATATGTGCTGGGGACAGAACATATAGGTTATACTCTTTTCCTTCTGGGGTAGCTACGATGCTTAACTCCTGAGGCTTGTAGAGGAATTTAAATTGGTAGTGTCATAACACTCATTGTAACTTTAAATACACACAATTGTAATTAAAAACTTGAAACTCTCAGTAGAACAGTAAAGGTTTCTAGCAAGGAACTGATAACACAACTACTTCTTTCAACAGGCTTTTTCTGCCTATACAGCAGATGAACTCTAAATCTTCTGTTGGTAAGAAGTCAATAAAGTATCTTGGGTAGTATCAATATGACTGTGATTCCTAGATTATGTTAACTCTCATCCAATTCTCATCTTCTCTCTGGCTTTACCTTCTGGCTTTGTCTGACTGCTGCTTTCTCAAGCCTTAACTCATCATCCTCTGAATAAGACAATTTTGCTGAAAAGAAGCCTATTTCTTAGGAAGAATCGTTTCATTCCTATAAGATCATGGGATGATCCATATCAAGCCGCAAGAAAAGAGATCACCATCTTTCCACAAATTGAAGGAAGTGTTTTCTGCTTTCACTTATGACATGTCTTGCAAGATGGACTCCAAGAGCCTGCAGTTGAGTCTTTGACTTAAGGGTTAAAAAATAAGGCTAAAAATAAACAAATGGATAATGAGGCTACATGCTGGCAAACCACTCTTCAACCTCTGAGCCTGTTACTTATAAATTAGTCCTTGGTGAGATGTCTCTTTTCTCTTCGAGAAAAATCACAGCACATTTTCTGAATCTGGGGAAAGAAGGAACAAGAGAAACTTGTCATATTATCTGGAACAGTCCTATCAATGACGTTCAGTCCCAAGCTACAATTTATCCAATTCCTTCCCTAAGCCTATGTGCATTAAACAGAAGGAAGTACTGTAAAATAGTTTCAAATGGATGGAAAAGCATTGCTCTGCTTTCATTTCACTAAAAAAATAATTCCCTTTGAGATGATATTCTTTTATAGCATTTGGAGGTCATAAAGCATCTTCACTTTGGTGTCAGGGCTCAATAACTATATATCCAGCTGCATTGGAGCCCAGGAACTACCCCAGGGACCATTAACACTACTTGGTACTTTGGAGTTGACTGTAATTTGGCACACTGTCAGTGGGAGTCACTTAAAAGTCAACATAGCTGACTCAAACACAGAAATTCTAGCTTTCCTAGCTACTTGGTACAGTTCAAAGTAGCGTAGTGATGATATCATCATGGCAGAAAATTTCACTCCCTGACTCATTTAAAGTATCGAAAATTTTGTCACCTGGTATGACATTTTCTTGATTTTATTTGCCCAAACGCTTGATTAAATAATAGCTTTTAAATGCTTCAATTCAATATGCTTTTTGTAGTCATTGCCACACCTAAGAATGGCAAGCATTCCAGGGGAGTGTTTCCCAAAGTTTGTTGCATGGAGCAATCACTACATAAGCTGATCTATGCAAGGTAATGATTTCAGGAGTTTCCTTAGGAGAATTTTTCCAAGCATGTCTCTCGCTTGGATATTCAAATTTGCAAAGTTCTAGAGAAAACAATATGTTCATATTTATCTAGTAATTGGCCTCAGAACTCCACCATCATAAAATACTGTTTACATCTCTTCAAAACAGCCCATTTTGGAACAGCATCTAGCACCTTCCTAGGATTTGGGTGAGATACTGAAGTTAATTCTCTGACAGCATTTTGAAACTTTGTCATTCTTGCCTTGACTTAGAGGGAACCCAAGAACAGTGGTAGCTAAATAATTATCTGAAACACTTAAAAAGAATGAATGGGTCATTGAAAAGTCTCGTAGAATGTCTAAACCATGATTTCTAAGTGAACTACAAAGGTTTGGAATAGATAACCCATATACTCTCCTGCCTTTCAGATGATGATAGAACCTTTTCTAGAATTCTATATGTGATTCTATGAATCAGAACTCCTGGTTCTAATAGATCTGGTAGACTACAACAAGTCCCATAAGCAGGTGGGGAGCCCTAAAGTGGGTGGAGAGGAAATGGTTGGCCTCTGAACCTTGCCTTATCTCCTGTATTTCTGCCCCATTGATACAAAAGGCTGGTGGAACTATCCCCCTTTTGAGGCGATAGTCTCAGTGTGATGTGGTATTCATATGGACTTGTGGGGAGCCACCATCTCCAAATCCCACTTAAAATTTGTTCAAGCACCAAATCTGCCCAAAGCTCCTGCATGCCAATTATCGTACTTTGCCGATTCTTTGCCATGTGCCTTCCTGCATCCCTTTAAGAGTTCTTTTCCATGATCCAAGCTTCACCTTGAGGGTTTCCTCACCTGTTTTCCTCAGAACCTCAGTTTTTAGTTTTACCACTTCAGTCCACCTGAAACCTTCATGAGTATATCTGGACACTCCCCAAATCTACAATGGCAAATTCTGAGCTGTGACTAGTTCTCTTTCTTGCCCAGCAAACTCCTCAACCTAATTCCTCATTATTATTCTGAATAGAACACTTTGATCTGTGCAGTTCACCTCTTGCATAAATACCAATAATTCTTGGCCTCTGGTCTTTGCAATTGTTGTTCTTTCTACTCAAATCTTCTACACACCACATCATACCCCTTGATGCATTCAGCGCTCGCTTCTTCACTGGACAGCTATTTTGCAGAGGGAAACTTGCAAGGATTCTTCCCTTTCTTCTGATCATGGACCTAATTTTGCTTGAAGGCATACTTTCTTACTTGACCTTTGGCCACTGCTTTGGGAGAACTATCATTCCCCAGCTTTAGGCATAGTCTTGGGGTGATATGGTCAGAGTCAGGGTGATGGGTTTAGTTTAACATAGGATATTCTGGTCCAGGGAGAATCAGCTTCCAGACAGCTTCTGGAATCAAGAGTTAGGGGTCAGGCACCACCTACTTTCAAACAGCTTTGTTAACCTCTGACTGAAACTGAGAAGCTTAATACCATATCAACAGAATCTGCCAAAGATGTGACTCTTCAGTCAAGAGATAGGAAAAAAACATGGAGCCCTGTACCTGAATACAGCAGAAGGGACCCCCCCCCATACCATCACATTCAAGGACTAACCATTCATCAACAACTCCCTCAAACACCTGGGTGTTATTTTTGTTTGTTTGTTTTGGTCTGATAAGCAAAATGTGGATGAATTTGATGGCATAGATTGAGATATGATATTTCATAACCTACTGAGATCATTTTTCACCTGTTCCTGGTTTTCAGCGATCCATTCTTGCTCTGATGTTCAAATCCATTCTGCATTCCTTCTTATAGACCCTCGTATTTGTCAGCAACAAACAGCGCAGATGTGAGAAGAGGGAAACAACAGTTCATGTTTCACACAGCAGCTAGACATGTTGAGCTTGTGCGTCAGCCAGTGCATTTTGCTGTCTACACACTCAGCACTCCCTCCCTGGGTGCCTGAACCAGCTTAAGCCCAAGTCTACCTAAGTGAGAGCATTTTGGGCACCTCCACACACTGGCCTTGCAAGTCATTTTGGTCCTATGTAGCCCTGTGGAGGGAGCTGATCAGACACCAGAGACGTAGCCAGCGCTAGAGATGCTGCACACAAAATCCCTTTCTTCTGCTCAGGCCTCAGTGCAAGCCAAGGAAACTGGTTTTCCTTGTAATTTGGTAGCAAAAAAGAACAAGGTGCTAATCTTTCAAATGAAGATGGAAATATTTTTCCTACTGACTGACTTTGTAGCACTATGTCTGTGTGATCTGTCCTCGGGGAAGCGGCCCAGGATATAATTTTTCTGTCATAGAAAACGTTGTATTGTATTTTAGTCAAATCCATTTTATGTTTTGACAGTTGCTCTCTCCCTTTCTCCATTTTTCCCTCTCCCCTTCTGCTCTCTGCCTCTGCGCTTTCACTCCCTTCCCCCCAAGCCATCCCTCCTTCTCCTTTTTTCCTTTCCTCTCCCCTCTCTCCTCCCTTCTCTCCTTCCTTCTCTCTCCTCTTGCCTCCACCCTTCCCTCTCTCCACTTTCTCCTTCCTACTCCCTCAGTCTCTACCTCTTTCTCTTCCCCCTCTCCCTCTCACTCCTTCAATCTCTCTTTCCCACTTCCTCTTCTCTCCCCTTCTCTCAGTCTCTCCCTCTCTCTTCCTCTTCCTTTTCTCTCACTCTCACTCCCTCAATTTCTCCCCTGTCTCTGCAATCTCAATGGAAGGGCTCTGTCTTGGAGGGACATGTTTCATCTCTATGATCCATGCTTCTGCTGGCTCTAATTGGCTAGCAGAGGCAACGTAACAGATAGTGAATGCTAAAGGGCATTTGGCATTCCCACCTTCGCCAGGCATGTGCTTTAAAGAAAAAAAAAAGCAAGTATAATATCAAAATACCTTCATTTCTTCCTCAAGGAGGTAAAGAAAAGCATCTTGTGATGAGCAGCAGCTTACATAAAATAGAGGTGGAGAAAGGGAAAGAGAAAAATGCCTTCTTTAAGTCATTGTATATTTTAAAATAAGGGAAACATGATTCAAATGGGTTATTTTTCAGTGAAATGGGGGAGAAGAACAGAACTTGATGCAATATATATTAAATAAGACTTTCTTAATTTTTGAAGCATAGAGCTGATTTTTTTTTCTTCCCTACTGGAGAAAAAAATTGATCTGAGATATGAGATAAAAGAACCAAATTGCTTTCCTTTCAGACTCACCTTTCATTTATGTCAACTTTTATTGGAACTGAACTATCAGGAAGGATGGAATTTGCATTCCTTCTCATGATCCCCTATCTTAGCGTCTAGTAATTATTATATTATGTTGTCCTACAAATCTGGGTTCCTAGAACTGAGTGCTGGATTACTGTCATCTGAAAAGTGCAATTCTATGTACGAGGCCTTATTTTTAGGGAAGGAAAATCACCTCTCTATGAAGCTATAATATGGGTAGAGGTGTGGATGGGGAAGCGATATTAAATGCATTATGGATAGGCCGGGCTGTAATAAGCCAGGGAGGCTTCTTATTCTGAGAAGCAGTGGGGAGTCTAGGAGGATCAAAGCCAGGGTAATAGCAAACCCATTAATCGCGAAACCTGCAGGGATCACAGCGTAACAAGAGCTAATAGAAGGGCGCTGCTCAAAGCCCCCATCCCTGTTCCCGCTGTCTCCATTAGGAGAAAAGTCAAAAAGAGCTTTTTCCCTTCATTACCAGACCTATCACCATGGCTTTTACCCAAGAACCCCCCCAGGTTGCATGGATTCCACAGGTATGGCCAAGCCTCCTTTTCACCTCATCGAAGGCGGGGAGCACTTCGTGATCAGAGGTGACGCCACACGTTGATGTTGACCTTGGCCCCTTTCATCAATGATGGGCTCCCTTACCCCCACCCCAACTCCACTGAGAGTGGAGGACCGGACGTCTAGCTTCTTTCCCAGAGAAGAGCAAGAAGGTCTTGTTCTTCAAAACTTTACAATGATGAGGCCCTTGGCCTATATCAAATAAGAGTCAATCATTGGGAGGAATGAGTCAAAGCCATTATTTAGGGATCGATCAGCTGCAAAATTCTTTTTCCTACACCCTGTTGATTACTGAAAAGAGCAGAGAATACTTTCTTTGACCAATGGCTTAGTGACTGCTGCTAAACGATGATGCAGTGTTACTGTGTCCTACCTTCCAGGCGACACTTGAAGGCAATTTCACATGTGAAGGTAACTGTGATTTGCCTGGCAGATGCCAATATGAATGGTCATGGTAAAGACAATAGAATATAGTTTGAGGCTATTTACAAGGGTGAACTGGAGAGGCTAAATAACTACCCAAGTTCCCAAGGTTAGTCAGGGGCAGATATGGTTCAAACTCATGGCCCGAGAATGTTCCAGCAGGATCTCCATGAAAGGGGCAGAGGCATCACAGCACACAGTGGGGGTGCCATTTCACTGCCTTGTCTTACAGGCAGCCACCCTGGATTGCCACTTCAAATATATCATGCTGAATGAGAGGCAGTTGGCAGAGCAAAGTGGGCATATACATGGAGGTAGAAAGTTTTATCAGACCCCCTGCCCTACTCAAATTCTTCTAAAAATTAGAAATGAAGGACTTCTGAAACTAGGTGCCCCTCACTCCTCCCCGGGTTGTGGCAGTTAACAAGGTGCAGTGGCAGTAAACCCCTCCCCCCCTAGGTGTGGCAGTTAAACTGCCAGAAGTAGCAGTTGGAACAGGAAGTTGGACCAGAAGCAGGGGGGATAGGAGCAGAGACTAGGGGAAAACAAAGACATTTTGGGGGAGGGGAGAGAGAGAGAGAGAGAGAGAGAGAGAGAGAGAGAGAGAGAGAGAGAGAGAGAGAGAGAGAGAGAACTTTTGGGAGAGGAGAGATGAGAATGGCAGGCAGGAAAAGAGTAGCCCGAGTTACCAGGCTGGGCAAAAGTCCCCTGGAAGAGTGAGCTGGAGGTGGCAAGGAGCCATGGTATCTGGCAGAGTGGCCAGTGTGGAGAGTATGGCATTGCAGCAAGGTGATATGGAAAGCTGATACCTAGAGATGGCCAGCAATTTGGAAAGCTGCTTTGTACTTCAGCAATCGCGGAAGAAGTTTGAAGCGCCTTGAAAATGTGGAGCAGCTCAGAACACAGGAGAGAAAAGAAGAGAAGAGAGGACGCCGGAGAAAGGCTGGACTTTGCGAAAGTGCCTACACCTGTGGTTCAGAGGGGCAAAGGAACCATCATTGGACTGTGTCTTTGGGACCTTTGGGACTGAGAATGGTGACTGGGATCAGATAACTGCCACTTGTGGCTTTAAGGAATTTTTGAATTCCCTGTTGAATTCCCTTGTTAATAAAACCCTGTTGTTTAAACTGTGTTTGAGTGGCAACTGCTACACGTGGGTGAAAGGGACCTGGGGCTTGTCACTTGGGGGACTTTTGCACCCCTTTTTGGATACGATTTTACTTCCACCAAACACTGTGTGAGGTTAAGCATGCTCCCAGCCAAGGGCTCGTATTTGTAACAAGCAATAGCAGAGGTTGCTGCCCTGTGAGCCCCACCACCCAAGGAGCCAAGGAGAGGCTGTCAGTCCTTCCAGCTGCTGGGTCCCCATTGCAGCGACCCATGTGTGAGCTGCATGGCAGGTGGATTCCCTGCAGGACAGAACAACCTCCCACAGACTGGGCTTCATGGGGCTTCCTTCTTGGCCCTTCCCATTTCCGGTCCAGCTCCCTCTCTTCTCCGGGATATTCTCAGAATGCTGATTTGATGGATTGTTCCTCCCTTAAGCCCTCAGAGGCCACCTCCTACCACCTGAGTCCGAGTCCACGCTGTGCTGGATGTCACAGTCTGGCACCCCAGGGAGAGGTGACAGCACCCAGGCCGCTGTAGAGCCATGCAGGCGGCACGTCCATCCCAATGCCACCGCTTGGCTCGGCCGCCTCTCTGGCCCTTGTGAGGTGGCCTGGCCAGGGCGCCAGCAATCCCAAGTGTGCGTTGGAAAGTGAACTCCGGAGCCCAGAGGTTCCTGCTACCATTTTGTTGACAGATTTCCAGGCCTCTGAAAGGTCCAGTGCAAATGGCGACGATCAGATGCCCTGTGATGTCTTCAGCAGGGAAAAGTGGTTCGGAATAAGCCAGGAGGGCTGCGAAGTCCTTGAGCGACTGCGTGGCCTCTGCCCGCTCATCTCTGCCCAGTCCTGCTGCGGTCCTGCACGAGGGCCCTCAGCAACACGTTCAGCTTTTCTCTCGTTTGGTTTTCTTCTTGTCCACAAAACCCCCACGAGCTTGCCCTGCAGAGCAAGACTTTTGGACTACTTTGCCATGTTGGGATGTTCCAGTCCATTCATCCAAGATTTCCCACAATGCCCGGGAGCTGGATGGTTGCACCACAGCTTCAGGAAGGGAGCAATAGACCAACCATGGGGAAAACCCCGGATACTGCCAAAGGTCTGCATGTCAGGCCGAAGCTGAACATCGACAGCTGAGCAGACACGACCTTCGTGCATGGGAAGGAAGGGATGGACCCAGGTCAAAGATTGAGTACAAAAATATTCCCAAATGCCCCCAAACTGAAGACTGACTGAAAAAGCTATGGTCTATGTACACAATGGAATATTATGCATCTATCAAAGAAGACAAACTCATGTCATTTGCAGCAACATGGATGGAGCTAGAAGGAAAGATGGTAGCATATATAAGCCAGAAAGAAAAAGAGAAATATGGGATGGCCTCACTGATATGAGGGGTAGAGGGAAAACAAACAAACAAATGGACAGGAAAAAATGAAAAACTGCCAACAGAACTGAAGTACAGAGCAAGAGGTGGGGGGTGGAAAATGGGGGAGGGCACAAGAGATTAAGATGGTTCATGAGTGACAAGGTGATGGGAAATCATTACAATGATGTAATCTATATATCCGTACATATACATATAGATATATGTAGGTGCAATCAATAGAAATCCCTGTTTCTTCTCCTTTCAAAAGAAACACAGTAAAGAGATGCAGCCAGATTGTCACCAGCCCCATGGGCTTGGACCATTGTCTTGGTGTCTGTTCCTTCCCAGTGGCTCGCCCTCCTCTCCAAGGTCCTCCCTCATCACCTGTTGGCATGAGGTCACCTCTGCACTCTCTCTCACAATGCCGCCATCAGAAGTCAGGCAGCCTTCCCTTTGCTAACTGGCTTCTCCTGAGTCTCTATTCTAGGACATGCTGGCAAGTGGGTGACTACTATCAGGGACAAGACCCTGGAGGTACCAACTGGCCCTGCCACACCCTGGATCTAGAAGATGGCAAAGATCATGCGCACTCATTGTTGGGAAGAGAATGTGTTTACACATCATTATTTTATAAACCTGCATGTTTCCGTCCAAGTCACTCTTTTCTCTGCCTGTGGATGGGGCCATCTGTTAATTTGCAGTCATCATTGTTTCCACAGATGGGTGTTAAGTTATAGGCATGACTGAAAGGACATGGCAGGATGTGCGAACAGTGTTGCCTTCCCGGGGTTCGTTTAACAGACCAGACCAATTACTCAGCCACTTACACAAGGCGGAGGCCTGGTCTGCAGTGACTGTGCAAGTGGCTTGTTGTGCAGGGAGACTTGGTTTCAGGACTGAAGGGTCTGAGTGGGGAGGGAGCTGGCTTGCCCTCCACTCTCAGGCCAGGTATCTGGAAACCAAGCTCCAGGGATGATAAAACTGTTCTAGAAAAGGGATGTCTGTGCTCCGGCCACACAGCTTCCAGTTCAGAAAATCCAGTGGACTCTGTTTTCTGGCCCATAGCATGGTTCCTCTGCATAACACAGATGCTGGTCAGACTGCTCCCCCTGCCACGGTCACTCGCTGTCAGGGACAGCTTGAGTGCTTTGTCCTGTCTCTGGCATCAGGTAGCTTGGCAGAAAAATCAGGTCAGGCTACCCTTAGAATAGAACTGGCCATCTGTGACAAATGCCGACTAATTATTTTTCTTAATGTGGAGTTGGGCCTCATCTTTGATAAAAGTGAGGACATTGGAACATTTTTTGAGCTCATGAGGCATTTTTAAATGTGCTCTGGCTTTGTTAGAAACACCCATTCCACTTCATGAGTTAGCAACCAGGGTGGCAGCCAGGGTTCCTTTCTCCAGCGCAGACCTGACTTCTCGTTCTAGAACATTCTTTCAGTTTCCCTGGCAGAACCACATGTCCAGATCCCTCCCTGTACAGGACTCAGGTGTGAGGATTCTATTCTCTTGTTGGGTGCAGGAGAAATTTCCTCTCACCCCCCTGACTTCTTCTCAGGCTGGTCAAACAAACTAGTAAGCAGCAGACAGATGAGTAGGGGACAGAGACCAATTTAACAGTATATGGTGGAGACTCTTCAGGGCTGTACAACCCACCTCAGTGGAATGAAGTGTGGCTCAGTCTGAGCTGTGGAGTCGGGGAGGGGTCTGCCTTTCCTGGGGTGAGCAGGGAGGTCTCACCAGGCGAGGGGGTTACCTCTTAGGACAGAACCTCATCTCTAGAAATCTGTTCTGTCCCAGCAAGGATTTCTCTGATGCAAAGGTTGTTCGTGAAGATGGTCCTAAACTTGACCCTTCTCCTCCCTGAGGCAGGGATGGTGGCTTCCCTCGAGGCCTGCAGCCTTGACTGACCTGAAGTGCCCAGGCCCAGGTGACACACTGGACGGAGCTCGCTCGTGCACTCTCTTGGGCATCTTGGGAAACTCCTCCCTGTGCATGTGCAGGAGGCTGCTGGGATTCTCTTCAATGTCAGTTCGGTCACAGGCCCGAGGCTGCAGGCTCAGCAACTCATCACATGGTTCAGGCCAGGGAAGCCGCCAAGCCGGCCGGGGAACCTGCATGAATTGCTGGTGCTTGCAGAAGCTCCTTGGAGTGAGGCGGGAGGTTCTCGGGGCTGGAGCCAACCAGTAGCAGCAGCTGCCTAAAGACAGAGGAGGTCGCTGGAAAGATAAGGCAGGAAACTGGGAGGGTAGAGGAATGTGAGGAGTGAAAGCGAAAGCTGAGCTGGACTGGTTGGACGCTCAGATGCAGTCCTGCTCCCTGCATCCGCTGGACCTTCTGAATTATTTAACTATTATTATATGGTCTACTTCCAGCTCCTCCTAGTTCTGTCTGGTGAGCGCCTAGAGCAGGAGCTGGAGTTCCAAAGCCAAAAACGGTCATCTACTTCTTTGGGGTTTAGAGGTCGTCCTAAAATTGAGGTATTCTGAGGATCCCCCATTTTCTGTGTCATTATAATCTCCATATGCACAATCCATGAAGGCCTGTTCTGAGGCCTAAACCTGCTGCTCTGCCCCTAAAGCGGCTGGAAACCACATTCACCCGCAGCTCAGTGTGACATTTCTGGCTCAAAGATGGGGTGAAACCAATATTAGGGAAGCTTTTTTTTCCCCAAATGGAGTTTGTACGTTCGTGTATGTTTCCAATTTATTTCAGGCAGAACTCAGGAGGAGCGAAGAGGCAGATCACCATATCATCTATTCAATTTCAATTTCAAAAGACGCTGTGGCTGATCAAAGGATACCCGTGAATAGCACATTTCCATAAAATGAATTTTGACAACTTTCCCCCAAATGTGTGTCTTACTTTAGCTTTTCATTTGAAAGGAAAAATGGAGGTTGGCAGGAAAGATAAATGGAAGTGATAGAGATGGGGTTCAGGGCCATGGGGTATGTGTCTGGGGGTACGGCGTTTTCCAAGGCGGGCCCTGCCTGGTATCTTAAATCTGGTGTGTGCAAGTTGGCTTCTCAGCTCACTATTTGTGGAGGTGCCTCTGGAGTTGCCCTGAGGGATGCATGATTCAAGAGCATGCTCCTCCTTCCCCCCATTTAATCTAGCAGAAACCAGCTGATCTCATTACCTGGGATCCTTTCACCTAAATGCTCCAATAGCTGCCTCTAGACTCCACCCACCCAGTGCTTCAGGAACAGCCTGCTGGGAAGGACCCTCTAGTCCCCTGTCAGGGCCGCGGACACAGCAGGCCTTGTTTCCTTGTTGTAAGTGAACCACCGGATAGTAGCGCATTGATTGGTGAGTCCTCTCAGCAAAGACTCAAATCAAAACATCCAGACTCTCTCCTGACACACCTGACATACTCTGGGTAGCTCTTTGGTGTCTGTGGCCTTCTCCCCTCCTTGCACATATGACTGATCTTGATTTTGTGAGGGGTCTGATTGAGATCCTGCAGTGGTGAGGCAGGACATGACTGCGATCATCAATCAAAAGTTTTTTTGTAAAAATGTAAATCAAATATACTTTTAATTTTTGAATAGTTTACTTCTGGCCTGGTATTGAGCAAACAGTAAAATATTTATCACACATTTGCACGTTAAATATTAAATAATAGTTACATAAGAGAATCTGTCTTGCAGTGGACAAATCAATTCATTCACTTCAAATGTCCCACTTTTTGACATCTCTTCTCCAAAAGGGAGAATTTCCATTCTCTGAGGTGGAATTCAGCTCACTTGTGAAATTGATTAAAGAAACTGACCCCAAACCTTGACTTCTCCAGAGGTAATCTAATAAAAAACAGATGAACCCCAGTGAATACACATTTTTATCCATTCATGTGATTATTGAGGGTATTGGTTACTTCAAGCTGATTTGCTCTGGGAAGGAGTTAAGAAGAGCTTCCAATAGAAAGGATGCACAACTTTCAGAAGGCTTGCGGTGACAGCTCCTTCCTTCATCCACTTGTCCCCTACATTTTGTGAGCAAATATAAAACACAACAAATATGTTATTGTGCAGTTTCCAGCTAGGGCAAGTACTACAGGGTATAATGTAATCATCCTCTTTCTCAGTTGTAAGCATCAGGCTCACCAATCTGTGTAGGTCCCTCATTGGTTCTAGCTGTTCTATGAGGCAGGCCAGGGCCAGGGCCAGAGCAGAGGCTGGGAGGTTGGGGGTCAAGGAGGCAAGTAAACCCCCCTCCAGTTCCCAGGAATCTTCACACTCTCCCTGGACCATCTCTCTCTGTTGCTCTCTCTGGTGCTCATGTGTGCTCACCCATGCCTTCTGTATCCCTTGATCTCCTTTCTCCCAGGCCCAGGTGCATGCTCACACATGTGCACACCCATTGGGCCACACAATCATGGAACCAATGCTATAGGTGCTGGTTGCAGGCTAGTGTGGGGGGGGAGGGAAGTCTGACAAAATAATTTACCCTACACAGGGGCATAGCAGATATTGCTGCCTCACAGGGTCTCATAAGGCAGCCATTGTGAATCCATTGGGGTCATGGATTCCTCAAGGATTGACTGGGGGAGGACCTGCCTCCATGCTCTTTCCCCTGCTGGATCTTAGAAGATTCTTAGCTAGGCCAGCTCTGTGACGCTTGAAGGTCTCAGGTCCTCTGTGCTCTGGTGGTTTCATCCCAGCCATGTGGGTCTCAGCAGAAGACCAGCAAGGAGCTGCTTGAGGAACTCACTCCCTAGTTTTTCTTCCATCTTCCCACCCCTCCCTGAAGGGCTCTCTCACAAATAGCTATGTTGAGACCTCTAGGCCAGAGGCCACTTTGTGAGAACTTGGCCATTGGTGATGATCCTCCATCACCTTCAACATGCATACATGATGGACCAAGAGGCAGAGGTGAACAGAGAGAAAGAGGGATGACTCCTGAGGAAACAGGACAAAGGAAGATGGGGGGAGGTCGCTAGAACAGGACAGGCTGGGGAGCTGACAGAGACCTAGGGGCTATAAGGACACAGAGTCAGGTCTTCCACTCTTCTCATCCTGATTCTCCTGGAACATGATGTCTATATCAGGTGTGGGGAGCCTTGGCTGTGGAGATGCTGGTGGGTCACTGTCACCCAAGACAAAAGTGTGAAGTAGGGATTGGTGAAAGAAAATAGTATAGAAAAACAAGCAAAATGGCAAGCGAAAGCTAAGAGCTGCAAACCAATAACATAACTGAAGCCCACAGCTGGGGAGGGGAGGGAGGGCAGAATCTGGGGAGTCATGCTCACCACGGACCTTGGTAACGGTTCGTGGGTGACCTTGTGGGAGAACTGCAGGGTCCGTGTGATGTACGAAATAGATATATTTGGGCAATAACTTTTTCAAAAGTAAATGATCTGTTTTTCCTTCCCACTGTATGATTTGGCCACTTTTCCGTCCCACCCTGTCTACACAGCAACCTGGGTCCTAGAGAACTGTGCTTATAGATACATTCGCAGGTGCCTTTGTGAACAGCTCTCCCCTGCAGCCCTGTCAATGCCCTGTAAGCTGTGCCAGAGATCAAGGCAGGGCCTCCTGGGCTCAGGAGTGAACAGCTGAGCGGTGCTGTTTGCACCCCGACTCCTGGCTTGGACCCGCGTACCCCAGGGTGGTCGGTGTGATCTGAAGCATGAAGGGCTGTGGTGTCTGAGCCGCCTCTGCCTTCGGTCGGTCAGGCAAGCTGCTCAAGGGTCTGACCACGTCTCCCCACCCTGACACACAGCCCAGCCGAGCCGTTGACAAGCTGATCATTTTCCTGTCCTGACATTCGCTCTTGTTTCCTGGGGCTTGTTTCTTTTCATAGTTGGGCCTCTTTGACTCAAACCCAGACATGTTTGATCTTAAACTGTGAGAAGCAGGAGACTCCAGTTGAGGATGCAGGTTTTCTAGAGGATTTGCATTTTTTGAGCAGCAAATAGGAAGCTCGACCCTGGCAGAACTTTACCAAGAAGCAGAAATGTGCTGCCAGGTCTGTTTAATTTTGAAACCTTGAGCCCGGTGCTGCCACGTTGCTACCAGTCAGTGTCCAGCGTCCCTGTGTGCAGCCTTCACATATCCCGCCTAGGTCCTGGGCATGTGCTGGGGGCTTCTCATGGCTTCAGCTGATGTTTCTGGCTCTATGAGAAGATAAAGCCAGGTGCCGTGGCAGCCTGAGCTTCTCTGTGATGTATCACAGTCCTTGTGGTACTTCAGTCAACTCTTCCCCAGCTTATCGTTCTCTCTTGCTCTGCTTTTAATTTTAAAGACTGAACATGGAATCAAACAAAAAAATGAAATTAACTTATACTAAGGTGAAAGTGGCTAGTAATTTAACCCTTTGTGTTGCAGCCTCCTGCCTTCCCTTGCCCTCTTCATTAATATTTTCCAAGTGTCTCCTTTGTGAGGATCTGGATTGGGTGCAGGGTACACAGGGGTGATGGGCAGTACCAGCAGATGGGCACAGTCATCAGCTAAAGGACATTCCTCCAGGGAATGAGGAAGCTCTGGTTTACATGCTCATTGTGCTAGGAACTCCCACCATGCCTGCAAGTGATCATCTCCAACACTTTTGCTGGCATTTGTGGTATAGAGGCAAGACCCTGTAGTGTTATTATGAATAGCAGCCAAAGCCATGGGTAGAATTAGAAAGCGTGGCTATGTCCCTCTTCAGCCTCTCTAGCTCTGAGATCTTAAATCCACATTCTATTTCTGGATATATTTTCATAACTAAACAATGAAGATAATGTCTAGCTTACAGAATTGAAACAAGGATGAAATGAGATAAATGAGATGGATTTATGTGATGGCAGACAGGTAGATGAACATCACCTGTTTCTTCCCCGGAGTTGTTCCTGTGCATACACATTTCACATTAGCAGGATTAGTTTCCTTTTTAAATTTCCAATCCCTGTCTTTGTAACTGACATATCAGAGGAATTATCACTTCCATCACCATCATCTCCATCACCTTCATCATCATTGCTAATAATGATGTGTTTGCTGACATGAATAACTCCTCTCTGTGTATCTAAGTAATCAGGCATACACTGATTAGAGTATTTTTACTGTGAGTAATATTCATTTTTTTTTCAATATGCAAATATTTTTTGAACAGGGGGAGAGGCAAGTAGGATGGATTTCCCCAAGAAAGAAAACTAAGTCATGAAGACCCACCACCCAACTCACTGGAAGAGCTCAAAGTGCCTGGAGTGCCTGGAATTTCTAGGCACGGAGTGAGAAGATGCTTTTAGTCAATGACCAAACTTGATTTTGCTGTATAAGGATTTGAAAAGCTGAGATTAAGAGGTGGGTTCCCCACCACCACCTACTCCCTCCCTCAGCTGTGTAAGGGGAGGATAGGAGAAAACCTTTAAAGAAAAAAAAAAAAACAAACCTTTGGGGCAGAAAATACATTTTTATGAGGAATTCAGTAATATTTCTGGCCTGTAGTATATATTGTAATTCCTTTACTTGACTCTGAACAAAATCTTTAGTAAAATACTTATTTCTGGCACCTTGTAGATCATATCCACCTGATTCCATTAATTTCTTTGCATTTCCTAAGTACTTCAATAAAGAATATTAGAACCTGGCAACATTTGAAAATTAAGGCAATTTAAAATAATATTAAAATTGAGAACATAATAAACCTGTAAAGGGAGGGAAGGGAGAGAACAGGTGGAGCCCCTGAGAATTCCAGGAATCCTTGTGCTCAAAGGAGATTAAACGTGGATGACAGAATTCTGATAATGTTTAATAGTCTCCAAATTCTCAGCCTAAAACTTTAGTATTAAAAAACTCTGTTTGCCTCACATCCTCTCTCTGTGCTCCCATGAATAAAATGACAATTCACTTGAAGACATTAAGTAAAATTTGATTAAAGTACTTATATCAAACTTCTTTCTAACCAGATGCCAGAAAATGTGCTATTTTACATGGATGACCTCACTGTATTTCAAAACTATCATTATCCCCATATTACGAATGACAAAAGAAACTGAGTCTCAAAGAAGATAAGTAATTTTCCCAAATGCGGAGCTGGGATTCAGGCCAGCATCTGGTAAGTCCCTTAACTGCAAGATTTTAGTGTTCCTGGACTTTTCCATTCAAACACAATGGAAAAGGGATGAATTTTAAAGCAAACAGAAGACAGGGGGATTTTTAATGCCTAAGATAAAGGAGTGGGCACAAATGTCTGATGGGTTTATAGTATGACTTTGTAGAAATAGATGTAATTTGAAATGCAATTAAAGGAGTTCGTGAATGAAATGAGAAGAGAAATGGAAATGATGCTTTCTGTAGAACACCAGTTGTGCATAGCAATGTCATGGATAAATGCCCATCTGATAAAGAGGTTTTAATTAAACTAAATAATTTATTTTCCATTATACTTCAATGAATTAAAAAGGATATAATCTCAGATGCTTTATTTCTCTGAAACAGGATTGTATACCATAAATTCAGCACATCATGTGTTCTCAAGCGAGAAAATGTCCAGATTAATAAAGTGTATGAGAGATAATAATTAATTTCCATTGTATTTTAACCCTTGGCACTTTCATCCAAATGCTTCCCCACATGCAGAGCTCAAGTTTGTTTTATTATGTCAGGATGACTGTGTGGAAGTTTCTTTGAAGGGAAAAATCTTAACTAAATTTAAACTGGTGACTTCATGATGTCCAAGAAAGTTGGGTGCCAATGTTGTGTGTGTGTGTGTGTGTGTGCGTGTGCGCGTGCGCGCGCGCATGCCCACGCACATCCCTCTGTGAGTGGCTACCTGTGCAGGGCTTCCACATGCCTACAATCTTATTGGTACATTATTCATATACTTGTGGTAATGAATGCATGTTTGTGTGGGCATATCAGTGCTACCTATATTCCATTATCTTTGTCTGCCTTTATTTTTAAATGTTTAAATATTGGTCATTATTCCATTAAATGAAAGTTACGTATAATAAAAGACATTACTGAAACAGAAAGGGTTAATTAAGAGAAAACAATAATGGAACTTTCTCTTCCTAATTCCTCTCCTTATCATTCTCCATGGAGAAAACTGCTGTTCATTTCTTGAGTTTTATCACAGAAAAAAAAATGTAAAAAAAAAAAAATACACACTAGTGCTTGTGTTTATCTCTGTGTAGACTTTTAAAATGAGATCATATCAGATTCATTAATGTGAACCTTGCTCTCTCAACTTAAACTTTCTCCCACCAGCTCTCCTAATGTGTTCTGACAACTTCTTACTATTATTTAGGGGCATAAACTCTAGTTTGTACATGTCAGTGTTGGTGAACATTTTACTTCGAAAAATTTCCAGTTATTTGCTTCTTAGGTCAGCATGTATTTGATGAGATTGCAGCCTGATGAGATTCGTTAACAATAAGGTCAAGTCATTGAACAGTTGGGTGATGGAATGGGGTGGGTGTGACAGTCATCAGCGTCACCCATGTGCCATCCAGAAAGGGAGTCCCTACTTTACCCACTGACTGTGTCCCCACACTTCCCAATACTGGGTCTCTTGTTACCGATTTAGTAAGGAAATGAACCAAGTTGTATATCATAAAATTTTCTAAGAATATTCATCACAGTATTTTTCCCTTAAGAAAGAAAAGTGTTTTGGAGTATTTGAGAGATATAAAATTTGGATAAATTGATTTTCATATAGTTTTTTAGCTTTACAGGTTTTTGTATGTATAAATACTAACTACAAGTGCAATTAATTAGGATTCTAGTTAGAAAAACACTAATTGGAGAAACACTCATTTAAAAGGGTCCTTAACGCATTTTTCACTGAAAAATGGTTATTGTTGAATGTAAAAAATACTAACAAGTCACAAAAAGAGAAAAAACCCATGTGCTATATTTGAGAATATATTTTACAAAGAATGAAAGCATACTCATTCCATCAAAAACCATTGACTCTTAAGTGTGTACATAGCTTTATATTTTCCTTATTCCTGTGTCAGATCTTACCTGTCCACCCATCTAGTCAAACAACAGATAGCATACCTTCATGTATATGTGTGCATGGGTACAATTCAAGTTGTCAAGAAGTATATATGTGTGCATGCACATATATAGTATACATAGTGTACATGTACTATATGCTTTATATGTTATAGTCACTATCATTTCTATTGATTAAAGGTTAAATAAAACAGAAAGATCTGACTTGTCTAGATGACATGGTTATCCAGATCTCCTGGATATGACTTGGAATTTTAATCCAACTTAAGTGAAATGCAGGTTAACAAAATTCCTCCTCAGCAGTCCTTGGTGGATTTGTGTCGTCCCCCCCCCCACCGCCCCCAAGTGGATTTTAGGAACCCTACTCTCCTCCATCCGTGGCTCCAGAGAATTAGGGCATCTACATAAAAGCAAGAATCTGCTTGATAAGAATTGCTTCAGGCATGGCTATCAGATTGCTAATATAGTGATTAACTTACAAATGGGTAAAATAGGATCTACTTCTCAAAATCTGTCACCTGTCTTCCAACTCCCTTCCCTCTTCTTTCCTTGAGTGATAGCTGTTACACTGCAAGGATCTTGAAATTCTTTCCTTAATTTTCATTGTTCAATATAATTTGAAGTTCTTCCTATTCATTTCACAGTTGTGTAAATGTTATCAAGGAGCCAGTTCTATCGTAAAGGTTCTACAGGTTTTTATTTCATTTTGTTGACAATTTTTGCTGGGTTGGCAGCATCCTAGAAAATGTTCTCAAGACAAACTGTTGGTTTGACGTGTCTTATTTGTTGTTCATTTGGTAGATGCATCCTCCTCACCAAGAAAGAATGAAGGAAAGGTCATAATTTCTTATTTATTTATGGGAAGATACCTTCTAAATTCCTCATTGGTGCTGATCATAATACCTGAAGACATACTTCCTCATAGCATAATTCTGAATACTGAATTCCCAACATATCACACTTTCTGAAGTTTAAAACCTGGAAAATCACAGCCCTGAAAGCTCAAAATTCCAAAATGCTGAAATCCTGGAAATAAAAATGAAAACAAAAATAAAAGAGAAATCTCCAGCCAAATTGTTCAATCATGTATAACCCCTGCCTCTTCTCACAGCAAGTTCCAGACCCCTGCCTTCAAAAATATGCCCATCATCTGAGAATAAAAAGAAGTCAGCAAACTCCACAATCTCCTGATCCAGACAGCTGGTGATACAGAAGGTCTTCCAGTGTTACAAAAGCCATTAAACGATGGTCTGCACTTGGTTAGGATTTAACTGTAGATAAAGCTAAGCTTCATGGAATCACCATTAAGTGGAACTGAATGTCCCATTAGTTCCAGTGGACAAGTGCAGGCTTCACACTGGGGTGTGGATGGCACTTTCAAAGCTACCCCCACTGATTTTTAACCAAGTAACTTCAATGCATACCCCTCTGGGAGCTGACAACTCTAGAATCTGATTATTTGTCTATTAATGACTGGAAAAAAGCAAAAACACATTATGAAAGACTTGAACTTTGCAGAAGAAAATGGACTTCAGTTGAATCCCCAAACCATCCTGACTTTATGGTTGGGGAATTTGGAATCCTTTCAGCTTCCAAAAGTGAATTTCAAAGTGTTCCCAGTGACTATTCCCCTTTTCTATCCAACGCATTTGGCGGAAATTGCAAATGGGTGGATTGGCCTTCCAATATGGCAAGGAGGGAAAATTCCCTGTCAAAATGTGTCATTTGTCTGCATTAAAATTTCCTCCAACTGATGACAGTCCAGGAGCTTTTCATGACTCCAAGCTTCATTTGTCTAAAGAAGTTAGCAAAGTTACTGACTAGGTTGAAAATAATGATGTGCATGGTAGGTGAAGAAGACATTGCAGCTATGATGTTGCTGTTCACTCATCAACATTGTTTCCGCCCAATGTGGTCTGTCTATGGGAACAGACAGAATGGATTTTTTTTTTTGTCCCCCAAACAATGGAGAAACATGAAGCAGAAGGAGAGGAATATGAATGGGGAATGATGATGTGGGTGAGCGTGGAACCACGGGATGTCAACAGAGCAGCACAACTTAGAAAATCAATGAGAACATATTCTTTGAGAAAAGTCAAACCTTCAGAGAACAGGAGAACTCTTTTTCACAATACAAGACTGGACAATGTTGCCTATGAGTGTGACCTCTCCTACTTCCTCTAATTGTCCATAATCTAGCCCCCTATTACTTGCTTAGGTGAATTTTTCTTTATAGTGTTTTTGTTTTTCATCTTTTCAGATTGTTCCCATCACTTCCAGTTGTCAGCAAAATTGTTTACAAACAGTAAAGTACTGTTTAAGTACTGGACTTAAATTATACATGGAATACTTCTTTGTCTTGAGAGTCATCACCTCCTTCCACTTAGCCCCGCCTTTGCTGCTCAGACCTTTCCTGCATTCATTTACAGTCCTGTGAGTCTACAGCTTCATTGCCAACCCTCTTCTTTATCTAATTGCAACAGCATTGAGCTTTGTTTACTCAATGTTGTGTGAAACTGTTTTATCAGTGCTCTCTGGAGTAATTACCGAGTATCCTTTTTCATGGGTGTATAGAACAGCTGTGTGCATTTGTATTATAGTTCACTCAACAGAGTTGTCAGTCTGTGGCTAATAAAAATAGCAAGGAGCCGGGCATGGTGGCATGCAACTGTAATCCAAGTGCTGGTAGGTAAGAGGCCAGGGCTAGCTTGAGTTTGTGGATTCAAGACTACCCCGGGCAACATAGCAAGACATGGTCTTGAAAAAGCATCTGGAGGTGGCGGTGGGTGCCTGTAATCACAGCTACCTGGGAGGCTGAGGCTAGGGATCAGCTTGAGTCCACAAGATCAGGACTACCCCAGGCAACATAGTAACACCTGGTCTCAAAAAATAAACAATGGCCATTCACATTCTGTTAAGAACTTCTAACAGGTATTTTTGGGCTGTAGGGTAAATGGATCTTCAACCTTATGCAAAGGTTTTCTAGAATAATTTACCAAATAATATCTCCCTGGGTTCTGTGTAACATTGTGTTTTGCTTCATCTTGTCATTTACTATTATTAGTCAATTTATTTTTGAGTGAAAAGTAACATTTTATTGATTATACGGTGAAGTTTACCTCTCTAGCTCTTGCATTCCTGTTATTAGTTTAATATTCCTTTGAATATTAAATGCAATATTAAACATTGAGTATTAAATATTAAATATTGAATATTAATATTGAATATTAAATGCAAAGTAGCATTAAGAAATAGAAGATGACAAGGAAGGTAATCCACATGTATTGAACATAGGATCTGTACTAGCATTTGTGTTTACAATTCTATCAGTTAGTTTTTTTTAAAGTTACATTCTCAGTAGAAGATGGCTATGCAAAAAAATACATATTTACATACACAACTTGACAAGTTTGGAGATGAGTAGATACCTGTGAATGTGGAAGTAAAACTATTGCCACTGTCAATGACATAGACAATTCCGTCACTTGCAAAAGTCCCCTCCCTCCATATTTATTTGCGATTAGTATCTATACACATGTATATGCACATATATGTACTGTGCATGTATTTTGTGACAAGAATACTTGAGATCTACTCTTATTAGTTTTTAAGTCTACAATACAGTGTAATTACCATAGATGAGGCTGTAAAATAGCTTTTTAGGGCTTATCCAGTGCTTAACTGAAGCCTGTGCCCTGCCAATATATTGCATATTAATATACCAAGAGCATAGAAAGATATTTCATTGTGCTTTAGATCCATTTCCTGGTGACTGATTAGCATCTTTTCTCTCTTTTCCTTTTATGGTTATTTGGACTCAGTTTCTGAACTGCCTGCTCCTCTCTTCCATGTTTTTAACTAGGTGGTCCTTTTACATACTGGCTTGCAGGAAGTATATGCATTTAGTTTGGATGTGAATTTTTGCCAATGACAAAATTGTTAATACATTTTCCTCCTCATTTCCTGACTTTTAAATTCTAAGTCTTCTCATGAATATGCATTTCCTTTAAGGCTAGTCCTTTTTGTTTCTTTTAAGAAATCTATTTCCAATCCAAACAAAAGATATTCTGAAAGAGAGCTGGGACCATTGCTGGGGTAGTGAAGGGGGATGACCTGTCTAATGTAACAGTGGGAGACTAGGTAAAAGTGGACAATGAAAAATGTGCACAATCAGCTTGTAGACCTTGCTAATGAGATTTCTAGCCAGGACATAGAGGAAGGGTCATCAGCTTCATTTAGGGACAAAGGATGCATATGGGACAATGTTAAGAAAGAATTGTTCAGCTTTCAAGAATTGGAGAAAACAGTCTCATAAAGGAGAGAGACATATCTCATGAAATGGGTCTTTTGAAATTAAATGGATCCCAATGAGATTTTAAAAAATGCTACAAAGTTATTTAGGAGACATACATTGGCTTATCTTCTACACCTCATTATCTATAAGTAGGCACTTACGTTGTTTACTTATCTTTGGTAGTTGTGTATTCATCTCCATTTGAAAGGGATATATATTATCTTTTGTCCTGTTAACATCGTATTTTAGATGCGGGAGATACATCTTACTTTTTAGTTAACTGGTCTCTTTGGATCAAAAGATCCGCCCCTATGGGAATTCAGATAACTTGCTAGCTAGATAGCTGGACTTATTTTCAATGACCTCCTGGTGTTCAACTCAGAGCCTGAGCCTGAGTTGCAGGCACTGGAAAATTATGTGCATTAGCATGTTTTGCATATGGAAGGTATGTAGATCATTTTTGCATAAAGGGACCACCAGGTTAGACTACAATGTTATGAATTCCTCTGATTGGAGTATTCATGTTACTTGCATCGTGGCATTGCTACTTTTCTATGCAGAAGTCACCTCTTTGTCCATCACCCTACCATGAAGTTCTGTAATGTAACATGATTTAACCAATGAGCTCTTAGTATGTTTGAATTGGTTGCATTGTTTTATTCACTAGGACTTGTCCACGGTCCGTGGCACACTTGCAAACCAGATGCCCTGTAAGAACAGGCTTCTATCTTGCAGTGAGGACTTATGGAGAAGAGGTACTGGGGAAGAGGGAACTTCTGGAGGAGGACCTGAGTGTAGCTGATAGCTGTTATTCGATGGTAGTCACATGAGGGAAGCCCTTTATTTTTGCTGAATTCCAGCCATGAGAAATCCCAGAAGACATGTGGGATGAAATGGTTATCTGCTGAGTTCATCCAGCCCATACTATCATGGGAAACGATGTGTTTTCTTATTGTGATTGCCTAAAACAATAAATTTTGAGTCACTAATTTGACTTGTCCTGTTTCACAGCAAAGCTACTGATATACATACCATTTTTGAAGTTCATAAGACTCAGTTTGAAATTCAGAAGACTCAATACTATTGACCACAATCTCTTTAGTCAATTTACAAATTGATTTCAATCCAAAACAACCTTTCAAAGGAATTTTTGACTCAAATTTATTCAAAAGTTTATCTGAAAGAATAGACATGTGAAAATATAATATGGAAAATAATAACCTCAAGGTATGTTATTTAATGTGCCGGCATTCATTTTAATCATATTTATGAAGCTGTATAAATGTACTAAAGCATATAAAATGTGAAAAACATTTCCATTTCAAAAATTCACCATAAATAATATTCAACAAGCCATTCCACCCATAAATATTAAATACTGCTTTATAATTAAATCTACTTTCAAAGTTGAAAAGTCTTGGTATAGTTTAGAGGACAGGGCTGGAGATGATCACATTCCCTTCTCAAGCAACTGATGTTCACACCACACACATATGTGGTATATATAATATATAGTATGTGTATGCATATACACATGACATATATGATACCTATGTTATTACAGATTGAGAAGAAAAATGCAAACTTTTTAAGAGAAAATTAACAATGGCAATGGCATGATAATTAAGAAAGCTACATTTATTTATTAAAAAATCACAAGGAAATGTTCATAAAGGTAATGCAAATGGAAATATTCATGTGGCCATTATAAAGACTAATATAAACATACATAATTTTCTAACAAAATAAATGTTAAAAGCATAATACCAGGGCACATTCTAGGTCAACTAATCCTTTCTACCTAGAGTGGAAGAATGATAATGATTAGATAAAGGAGAATTGGGGCTTCTAGCTCATAAAAGTAAAGACGCAAAGAGTTGATAAGGTGAAATATCCTATCTACCTTTTTTCCTGACAGGTGAATAGATGGAGCTCTGAGCTACACTATGAAAGTGAATTTGAATTCCTGTGCACCCACTGAGGTTCTTTTTTTCACTGTTCATTACCCTGGTGATTATAGTATTGACTGAAAGCTTAGTTTAATTTGTATCAATTATCTAAAAACCATTTCAATACACATTTTTGTGTACTTGATCAAAACTTGCCTGAGAATATTTAAGTATATTCCTGCCATTGATCTTCATCTCTTAAATCCATTGTGAACTGAGTACCAAGTGAATCCAGCTGGTGTGATGATCATTCTTGATTCTCTATGCAAATAATATAATTCCCAAGAAGCTAATGATTTTTAACTTTTGCTCAGAAAAACTTCTTTTGGTAGAATTAATGGATACTATGAGTATAAGTCAATACCTCTATAGATAGAATTTCCTCTATTAAGAGCCATACATCTTTAAAAGAGCTTCTCTATTCTAAAATGAGCAATGAGTCAAATAAGCCAACATTATTACTGATCATTTGCTGTTTCCTAAGCTCTTACTGACATTTCTTTTTAGGTCTTCAAGTGAACTTAAAGAGGATCACCCATTTATAGCTAAGGAAATTAAGACCCAGTTTAGTTAAATGATGTGCCTTGTCACTCATGAAGTGATGGGTAAAGAATAATACCTGACTCTGAAGATAATAATCTTTCAACATTTCATAGGTTTTAAAGTTTTTGGTGGTATTAGAATTGCTTGGGAAACCAATGAGGAGGCAGGTGTTATGTTTCAAGGATTCTAGAGAGTGGGTCAATCTTTTAAAAACTCTGGGAATCTACCCAAAGGAGACCTCAATACTAATACAAAGGGACACCTGTGCTCAGATGTTTATTGCCACCCTAGTTAGAATTACAAGGACATGGAAACAACCCAAATGCCCCAAAACAGACGACTGGATGAAAAAAGGTGCTGTATATATACACAATGGAATATTACTCATCAATTAAAAATGACAAAGTTGATGTATTTCTGATAACATGGATGAGCCTAGAAGAAATCATATTAGCAGAAAAAAAGTCAAAAAGAAAAAGAAACACAATGCTTTCACTAATATATGAGACATAGGAAAAACAAACCAAAGGCCAGGAGGAAAAGTCAAGACAAGTTAACAACCAAACTAAAGTACACAACAGGGTGGGGGGCGGTGAATGAGTGGAAGTTATCAGGGAGGGGAGGTGGTGGGTGACCCCTGGGGAATACAAAGATGTGAAATAAATATATATATATATAAACTATTTAAATTAAAAAGTAAAAAATAAATAAAACTAGGCAAGTCCTAGTCATAATCTCATCCACCTGGATTAAAGCTGCTGAGTGGAAATGGGTGTGAAAATGAAATCCAGCCCATGTGGAACAGTTAGGTTAATGCCACACAGAAAGAAGTTAACTATGTTTCTCACAGGAAAAGCTGGGTGAGTTTGACATAAGCACCATTCAGAAACAGTCCTGGATTCTGGCTGGAGTTGTGGTCTTGGGTGCTGGTCAGTATGGCTCATGGAAAACTTAATGTGTGTGAGCCTGCATCTCTGGAGACACAACTTACCCCTAGATCCCAGGGGATAGTGCATGCATGCATTACTTTTCATGGTTTTATTTATGTTTGTTTGTAGTTTATCACTGCAGTCTAACAAAGTTCCCCACATTGAGTGCAAGCAAGCAACACCCAATAGCATCTCATAATTCCTGTAGACCAAAAGTCCCAGGCACTACCTACATGTATGCTCTACATTGAAGTCCTCTAGGCTGTGTTCTCATCCAAAGGCTCAAGTGGAGAAGAATCCACTTCCAAACACACTTAAGTTGCTCTGGCATGAATTTCCTTGGCACTGTAGGACCAAGAGTCAATTTTTTGAGGCCACTGACCTTCTGCATATAGAGGACACTCACAGTCCTGCCTTGTGACACTTTCCCTGGTACTTACACAGCAGTTTGTTTCTTTAGGTCTTTGGGATTACAGGGTGAATCTGCCAGCCAGCAAGTCTTCTATGACTTGATGTAGTCACAGGTGTCATCTCTTGATGATCTTTGATTGCAGCAAGTCCTAGATGCAGTATAGTCAACAGAAGAACATTACTGTGTGGAAAAAGTGTGTGGAAAGGGCTGAGTCTGCCTGCCACAGAGGATGAAGCAGACTAACTTCCATCTGTCTAAGATCTGCTGAAGAAATAGCAAACCCAGGTTTCATTGCATTGACTAGTATGTATCAAAATAATAGAAAATGATAACTTTAACCTTTTTGATATATTTAAAAGATGGACTTGGATACAGCATTCTCTCCTTCCTCCTGTTCTTTGTTACTAGTCATACTTTTACTTGCTGGAGGTCTGACCAGCTCATTTTCTGTCTATTTGGTCACATTGTCATTTTATCCATTCATCCTTTCTCAATGAACACCCTAGATGATTATAGTTGGTCTCACAGCTTTGAATACTATCAATATATTGAGTATTACCACATGTATATTCTAAATCAAGCTTCTTTATATATGAAGATTCAATAACTTTCTTAATAGCTGTCACCTAATTTCTCAAATTCCTCTAAAACTTAAATATCAAATGAACTCTTGAACTTCCCAGAACATCTGTTCATCCTTCCCCCTTTCAGGAAGCAAGAATCAGTTCTAGATTTTAAACAAAATGAACAAAATAAAAATAAGCAGAAACCATGGATTTAAACTTGAATCTTTTTTGGCTATAATTTGTATTTAATGTGAAAGTAAATGTTTCACTGGCTTTACCTTTGAAAACGCGGGTACAAACAAGTCATAATCATCTATTATTTGGATTCTTGCAGTAGCTACTTAAGGATTTTTCCTGATTATCTATTCTTAGCTTCTTAGTCTCTTAGAGTATTTTCTTAATGCAGCAAGAAAACAGTGTCTTTGGATAGAGACATAATAGGAAAAAGAGATTACAAATCAGCACAAGTTAGCTCTTAAGTAGATATGATGTAAATGTTCATCATTTTCACTTACAGTTGAGCACATGCATTAAAACTTATCAAATTACACACTTTAAAAATGTATATCTTATTGTATGTCAATTATATCTCTATAAAGCTGATTTTTCAAAAGGAAAAAAGATAATTGCTACCATATCATTTTATTATGTCTTAGATCCCTTGAAAACCACTCTCTGATCTAGAAATTGTCAGAAACATTTTTAATAGATGGGATGAATTGTGTGCCATGATTTTGAAAATTGTATATAAATTACTTCATGCTTTTATGTGTCTAATTCAGCCAATAATCATTGGAAATATATTTCAGCTAAACTCAAAACATTTGGTAGTTTCTGGAAATGGTCATTTTGTAATGATGATTAGGGTGACCTGCTATCTCCTGATTCTTCCTAGCCCACATCACATGTGAGAAGAAACATAATGAGAACATATTTATTACAACTGGCTTTTCCCATTATGTCTTTGTTAGGTCAGTGAAATGTGAGCAAAGAATGGTATTGAGCCTGAAAGGACTTTCCCCGTGCTTATTGATAATGAAACAGGAATGCTGTCTACAAAGGTGCATATATCCATCCTCACTGTGTAAAATCATGAGCAATAGATTAACTAGGGCTTGTGAATTAGCCTCTGTTGAAGTCTTATATGGATAACGGTGTTGCTGAAGAGCCAGTCAAAAAGGAAACTGCTCTCCCTTCTCTTCTTCAGGAAGGGTATTGCAAAATACAGTCCTATTTGTGTAATAAACTCCAGCATCCACTTCATCCTTGTTTGTAAGCACTGATATTGTTACCTGAGCACAACATATGTTTAAGAGAAAAAGTGAAAATAGATATTGTAATAATATGTGAAGCTTTTAGGAAAAAAATTTCAATAGTCAAATAGATTTTTGGATAAAATCCAACAGTAATTCATTTGCTTCAAATAATCTTGTCTCCAGGTCTGGAGGGTCAGAACATCTGTATGCAATTATGCCAGATGTTCTACTGATAAGCAAGAATTTAAGAACAATAGTTTATGAGGATAGAGATTATATCCTGATAGTTTTTAAGTATCCAGGTTTTGTAAGCCATCACTGATATTTCATTTCTTCAAAAACCTGTGTAGACACTTCCAGATGATGCAGTAACTACCAAAAGGATTGTTTTTAACACATCAAGAAATCAACCACACACAGCCATATTTTTACCTTGTGAAATAATGACATAAATGTTTTTAACTAGAAAAAAAATCTACTCACGGAGTGTGTGTGTTTAGAGAAATAAGTAAATGAATGTTAAAGGAGCCTAAATAGATATAGGTTCTCAATTACTTAAGCATCCGTTGGATAGTTTTAATTTTTCTTTCCACACTCACATTCCATTTTATTCTGTCCTTGGAAGCAATGACATTTATTTCAGGAAGTTTTTCATGGGCTGCTGCTTCTAGGAAGATGGACTAGACAGGCTTTTCTCTATCACTCCTGCTAAGCACAGCTAAAATCTCTTGTCCCTGAAATAAATGTAAAAAGAATCTGAAGAGAATCTGGAAAGATGGAATTGGGGTGAAGATTCAGAATCATGAAGAAAACAAAGTGGTAAACTCCACTGGTCATCCTTTGCTTCATAGATCCCTGAATTGGCATCAAATTTGTTTTAAAAATGGGGGGAAATCTTTGGAAATAGGACTAGGTAAAACATTCTTAGCCAACACTAAATCACATTTCCTAGAAATTGAATAAATTGGACACTGTCAATTTTGAAATGTTCATTATGTGAACTCTTTTGTTGAGGATGAAAGGCAAGCTACTGTGAGAAAAATGTATAATGGTGAGAAATCACATCATGACCAAAATTAGAATAAAGAACTCTCAACTCATGAAGCGGTTATACAGCTACCAATAAGCACACGGAAGCTTAACTAGTTTTCAGGATCATATAGACTGTTATACTAGTGGAATCGGAACACATGTATTGGATAATTAAATAAGAAAATTAAAAATAAAACATGCAGTGCTGATAAGGAAGTAGAGATAGCACTCTGCTCACTCTGTGCTGGTGGTATGCAATTGATAAGGCTCTTCTACTAAACAGTTTGGCAGTTACTAAAAACAAACAAGCAAACAAAAAACTAAGTGAGAAATTATTGGAAAATATTGCATAATCCAATGATTGCATTCTTGGCATTTCTCCCTGAGAAATGAGCACTTATGTTGCTTATGTTCACCCAAAAACCTTACATGCATGTTCAAGAGTTTTAGTTACAGTGACTGAAAACTTGAAATGAGCCACACATCCTTTAGTGGTGAATGGTTAAAGAGACCATGTTATTTCTATAGCATGGGCAGCTCTTACATGCAATAATCTAGATCATTATGGAAATTGCAAGATCATAATGATGGCATCAATGAGTGTTAGCTACAAAGGCACAGATTTGTGGAGATGGGAATGCTGGGTCATCACTATTAATCCAATGTACTCTTCTGATTTTGTGTTGAGGTCTTGCAAGATTTACCCCCGGGGAAACCGTGCAAAGGGTACATGGGGTCACTCTGTATTATTTCTCACAACTACATGCAAATCTTGAATTATCTAAAAATCCAAAGTTAAAACTGTACATCTTTCTTCCCCTCTAGATACTTTTTGGTCTAGTTAATGGGAAACCAAAATGCATGATAATGGAGGGAAAAGCAGGAATTTGAGTATTTGTTTCCTTTAGTTGACCACATGATCTGTGTCCATGTGGCCACATCATCTGTGTCCTTTATGATCAAAGTGATATTTTCCCATCACTCTGACCTCAAGTGTCCACTTGCTCCCTTCAGCCATGGAGCCAACCTCAGGTCACATCTCTTGACCATGAAGTTTTTTCATACACTGCTGTACTTTGGTAAATACATTGTTTCTTAAACTCTCCTCAAATGCTCTTCCTCTGAGGGAACATAGGTTTTTTACTGGTACACTGACTTGTACAGACTTTGATTATAGAGTTCATGGAGTCACATGATGAACCAGCTGCTCCGTATGTGTGTGTGTGACATGTCTGTGATGCCGTGGAGCCTACATTGTGGTGGGAAGAGAAGGAAACATCTGAGTGAAAAAGGTCACTTCAGATGGTGATGTGAAAAAAAATCAAATGTTGCAGTGGAATCAGAAGCAATAGGAGATATGTGTGCTTCAAAAACAGGGCTGGCATACCTTCTTCTAAGGTCAGTTATACAGACAATCCACAAGGCCAGCATCTGTGGTAAGAGTTTTGTGTTCAAGCAAAGGATGCAAAGTGACTTGGTCCTGTTGACCAGAAGGACGAGAGATGTAGGTAGGGCCCTCATGGGGTTTTGTAGCTATGTGTCACAGAACCTGGGTTTTATTTAATTTGAAATGGACAGCAATTAGAATGTTTCCTTTGCCTTCCATTCATTGACTCTAATAAAAGCAAGGATTTATACTGCAACAGAGGAACTTACTGAAGAAATAGGTAGCTCCAGGCTTCCAGAAGTAAGAAGTTCATTGAAAAAGATAAGATGAATATATAAGCAGCTACAATAGGAAGCTCTGCTCATTCATATAATGATCGATTTTGTTCTAAAAAGAGCCAACCTTTGGGATTTTTCAACTTGCCTCCTGTCACTTCCACATTCTAGCCTAGCAACTGCTACTCTGGTAAGAAGAGAGAAAAGAAGAAACTGAAAAATCATCTTGAAAAACAGCCTGAATTGTTTAAAAGTCCATAGTGTCTTTTTATGAAATGGAGTCATTTTGGACATCAATTTGCAACTAAGAGTGGAGTTGATTTTCCTGTTTTGATTTTTTGAACAGCTTCTCTTTTCCAGTAGCTCTCTAATCCAGAATATTAGGGCAGGGGGAATTCTGTGCTAGCACAAGTCTTGGTCCAGATTTATATATATTTTAGGTGAAAGTTTCTCAAAATTTAGTTCCTAAATTGGACATGTTAGAATTCTCTAAGTTTTCTGAATGAAGAGACATCTGAACAAATTCCCTGGTCCTATACCTTGAGATTCTTCCCCATTGGTCAGTGAATGTGTGCATGTGTGTGGTTGGGGGTGGGGGGGTATTTTTAAAGTTGCAGCAGGCAATTCCAAGGTGCTCAGGTTTAGAAAACACTATTTTAATGAATGAATCAAATAGCAGCAACTCTCACCCAAGATCCAAACTCAGCACATCTTTTTAAAGTTTTTCATGCCTTTCCCCATGCTGGTTTCTGTCAGGTTCATTTCAAAGGGTCACAGCCCTGCAAGCTCAGGAGATAGCCTTCATGCAGAAAGCGATGCTGTGCACACAGGTGTTGCCCCATTGTTCTCTGGAGTCCTTGGAGCTGGAAGTCCTGAACTGCCCACTGCTCCACCGTTTCCCTCATACCCTCCAAGTCTCAGCTGAAATATGAATCCTTTAGGAAAAACTGCCAGACCCTCATCCCTCACAACTAGATTAGTTAAACATCCCTACCAATAATTTTCTGTCATACTCATTAAGGTCAATAACAATGATTGATTGTTAAATGGTTAGTTAATATCCTCTCTTCAGAGAACAGAGGAAGGACTTTGTCATGGGTTTTGTCATCAGAGCTTTATAATCCATGTTTGACTTTTCCTAAGGACAAAGGGAAGTTGACAAAAAGCATGCACAAGAGAAATGATCAGATTTGCATTCACAGCATCTATCTCTGCTTGAGTGTGGTGGGTAGAGAGGGAAGGAAGTGACCAGGAGCCATGAGGAGCAGGGAGGCCAGTCAGGCATTCGGTGCAGGGATAGGAGGGCAGGATCCAGACAGAGTAGTGAGGACATTCAAAGCAAACAGAAAAAGATCATCACATGGACAGACCTGAGGAGGCAAAAATCAATAATCAGGGATTTCTAATCAGAGACCAAGGTTGGGCCATACATTCTGAGATGGAAGCAAGAAAAACCTAGTATAGGAGAAGATGTCCCCTTGGCAGGCAGAGCTACTGCTCTGAAGCAAGGGGAGCTGTGGAGGGTGTGTATGACTGAGGGGAACCCCAGAACCTCAGTCATGCATACAAAGACAGAGAAAGCAGACACAGTGTGATTGACCTATAACTGGTGCACAGAGAGAGAGAGAGAGAAGAAAGATTTTCAAGTGACAAGATTCCCAATACAACTCTCCAGAGCACTCACCCCAATATGGGACATATGCAGCCAAAATCTTTGCACTTCAGTTGCCTATTGAGACAGAAATCTGGCCACAAGTCTAAGGCAATATTCAGGGGTGTAGAGGAGCTAGGCCTGGTCCCAGAGAGATGGGATAGAAGGAGAGACCAGCATTCAAAAGAAACTTTTACACTGCTGGTAGGAATGTAAACTGGTCCAGCCACTATGAAAAGCTGTGTGGAGGACCCTCAAACTACTGGAAAGGGAACTACTATTTGACCCAGCACTTGCTCTTCTGAAAATCTACCCAAAGGAGACCAAAACATTTATACAAAGGGACACCTGTACTCGGATGTTTATTGCAGCACTACTTATAATTGCAAGGACATGGAAGCAACCCAAATGTCCCAAGACAGATGAATGGATGAAAAAGATGTGGTATATATATGCAATGGAATATGATTCATCAATTAAAATGACAAAATTTTTGCATTTGAAATCACATGGATGGACCTAGAAGGAATCCTATTAGCAGAACAAGTCAAAAAGAAAAAAAACAGACAGTTTCACTGGTAGATGGGACATAGGAAAAACAAGCAAAAGACTGGGAGGAAAAGTCAAAATAAGCTAACCACCAAACTAAAAAGCACACAGCTGGGGGTAGGGGGATGGGTGGGAGCAGTCCAGGAGGGGAGGTGGTGGGAGAACCCTGGGGAATACGAAGATGGAAATATATATATACATACATACATATATATAATTATTTATATCAAAAAAGATATAGTGTGAAGTTGAGGTAATGACTTCCTTGTCCCTCCCAGCCTCTAAAGTCTAAACAGCAACCTCTCCTTGTCTCTCGCCCACCCATCTCTACTCCAGGTGTCTCTCTTTAGCTTTCATTCCACCTAGGCTTAGATATCCACCTCCTTCCTTCCCAGATGGTCCCCATTCGCAGGGCATGCTGGGAGTTGTAGTCTGAGGCAAATGCATGTAAGAGGGGGCAGGAATGACACCTGGTCACTCTCTGCATGGTCCTCCTCTTTCACGGAGATGCATCTGTAAGAGGCGGACACAGAGACTGGTCATCTGGCAGAGTCGTCATCCTCATCAAGCATATTTTTTTTCTCAGTCTCCTTTGCAACTAGACAGAGATGATGTAAGGAACTGAAAAGCAGGAGAGATGGAAACAGTTGTTGGGTCTGACCTTTAAAAATCGACCTTCTGATTGTCCAGGGGCTTCCTTTTCCCGGGATGCTGGTGTGCAGCTTTCTCTCCATGCTTCCCACTTCCCATCGGATTTACACTTACCCCCTGGGATGGGGCCTGCAGAAAGACAGACAGATGCCCTTTTGTAGAAACCGTTCCTTCAGGGGCCTGTTATTCTGCTGGTTTATCTGTCAGGATGAGTTTCGATGAATCTCAGGTTCCAGACTCCCTGAAACTCAAACCTTCTTTTCAAAGAATCCGTGACCTTTATGTCTCCTGAGCCGTTCACATCTCTATCCACTGTTCTAAGGTGCAGGTTTCCAAATCTGGGGCCTCTTGAACAGCTTTGTGAACCTCTCTTGAGAACCAGCTAGAAATGCAGATTCTGAGGCTCCACCCAGTACCTGCCTGGGGAGGAGGTGGTTATCCTGCCACCCAGGGTTCCTTGCCCTCTCCTGTCCAACAAAGCCCAGACACTCAATGAGGCTGAGCACATCCCATGGCGATTAGCACATAGAACAACGCTTGGCGGGCTTAGCATGAAAGACCTTGTAGCCACGCCTGCGGTGACCAACAGAACAGCTGTCCTCCTTGCTGTCTGTCAGGGGGAGAAATAGATGCAGATGAACAGCGATCGCCCAGCAGGAGAGCTGCTGCCCTTTTATTCCGGTCCACTCTCATCCTAGCACCAAAGACCCGGAGAGTTTCGGGCAAAGGAAAGGATTAGAAGCATGCATAATTATTCCTCATGAAAGTCCAGGAAGGTTGATATAAAAGGCCTTTCAAGGGACACAGCTCAGCACGCTGCACTTTTAGATATGAAAGTGGGAGCGCGGCCGGAATGGCAGTGATGTGCCGGGCTGGGCTGTGATTAGAGGCAGGAATCATGGACGCTCGCCAGGCAGCCATTCTTCTTCCTTTCAGTCGCATCCTTCAAAGTTGAATGGGTTGGGCACGCGCTGGCTTCCTTTTCTCCACTACAAAGCACCGGAGATGGCACCTCAAGACGGCCCATCGAGTCCCATCATTCTGAAGGAAACGTGGGTGAGAAAGACAGACCTGCGCGCAGGCGCGGCGTAATTCCCAGCCACCAGAGGAAGGCCGCTTGGTTGCGCATGGCCGCGCACCTGGTCCTTCAGGGCCATCGGATCGATGCGATGGGGACGTGAGCGTGACTGCAGATGCCAGGGGAACTGACTGGTAAAGAGAATAAATCGAACACGGAAACACTAATGCTTTGCAAAAGTGAAACAAAAAATGAGCAGAGAATACAAATTGCTGGCGATAATGGTTGCCATGGTGACTGTTTGTTCAGAGCCCAAACTCTGGCAACTTGCAAGAGTAACTGGAAAACCCAGTCCTTCGTGGCCCTCCCGCCCCTGACTGCCCTCTGTGGTGGTCTCTTGCTCAGCCTGACTCAGTTTACCTCCCTGCTCCTGCAGAAGGTTCAACACCATGCAACCTGGACAAACCAGCCGGAGGTTGTTAGCTCACCTTCCCCTCACAGGCTGGTGGTTCCTTGAGAGCATCGTTGTCTGCTCAGGCCCCCAAACCTCTGAAGATGGAGAGACAGAGTGGGCAGGAGAGTTCTGCTCTCCCCTCCCCACAGAACAAGAGGTTTTCCTTGATTAAAAATGCACTGTCGTGGGATTTTTTTTTACCGGAGTTGCAAAATGCTGAGTGAGAAGAGGCCGTGCATCAGCAGTGTGGGTTTCCTCCCTCTGCATGCCTGAGCAAAGCCCTATCTCTCCGTAATTGCCCATCTGCCCGAGAGGGAAGTGGTGCTTATGGCATCATTTAAAAGACACACACCTGTTTGTAAGAAAGGTAAGAATAACCTGGGTTGCAAGTATCCTTCACTCTCAAACTTAGGTCCAGTTTTTTTTTTTTTTTTTTTGGTCATCATCGAATGACTCAGGCTCTATTCTCTTCACCTGCCGTAGGTCACTCCCCAGGTCCTCTTCCAGTAGGCCTGGTCTTCTTGTGGAAGGAAGTCAAAGGAAAGAAAGCAAAGCTATATGAGAAGAGAGTGATTTTGGAGAAGAAGCAAAATGCAGAAAACAATATTTTTCTCTCCTAAATTCTGTGATCTTTTCCCCAGATCTTTTCATTTTTCCCTGGTGGGTAGATGAGAAATGAAACATTTGTATTTCAAGGTAGACAAAGGCTTTTCCTGGTGGCCAGTAACCAGGGAAACTTAATGAGAAGTTACAGTGGTGATATTTGTAACAACTTGTTTGCTGTGGTAGCCAGAAAGCGCACACACAGAAAGGATGCAGCTTGCTAGGTACTGTAGCTAATTAGTGAGAACCCAAAAAACTGTCACTAATGATATTTTTATGCCAGGAGAGTTTGCGAAATTGTATTTCAGTTTGAACATTCCAAAACAGTAAGACTCACTGGAAGTTGGACACATAAATAAAACAGCAGGATTGAGGCTTTGGGCTCTTCATCACCCCAACACCTGGGGGGCTGTATCAGTGTCTTTTTGCTGCTGTAACAAATGACTGTGAATTTAGTGGCTTGAAACAATCTCCATTTATTATCTCATGGTTCTGTCAGGCTCACCAGGCTGAAACCAAGGTGTGTGGAAAACTACCTTCCTTAGTGGACACTCTGGGGAAGAAATCGATGTTGTGGTCACACATGTGAAAACCTCAAAAAATATGGGGAAAGGAATGTGTGAATAATAAACAAAATCTCTCAGTATGTGTTATATTTAAAACAAGTGTGAGGCATTCTATGAATAACTTAGACGTTTTGAATTTAAAATGTAGGTATGTATATTTATGCTGTCTGGGAAGAAGAGCCAAGAATTATATCAGATTTTCCAAGAGTCCAACATAAGCTTTAGGTGATTTTCTTAATTTCAAACAAAAACAGGATGGTCAAAGCTCACTGCTAAGTAACCTGAGATCTTTTGTAAATAAAGCGGCCCTTGTGTATTTCCGTTTCCATCTGTGTAATGGGACTGTTAATTTTTTTCTTTTTCTTTTTTCTTAATAATTTATTTAAATATAAATTTCACATCTCTGTGATCTCTGGGGTTCACCCCTCCTCCCTGACTGTTCCCACCCTGTCCTGCCTTCCCCCCCCCCCCAAGTTGTGTACTTCAATTTGGTTGTTGGCTTGTTTTGACTTTTCTCCATGGATTTTTGTTTATCTTTCCCATGTTGCATATGGTAGTGAAATCATTTGGTTTCTGTTTTTTTCTTTTTGACTTGTTTCTGCTAATATGAATCATTCTAAGTCCATCCATGTTATCATAAAATTGTCCAATTTGTCTCTTGGGAATTTACCCAAAGGAGACTTCAATGTGGGTACAGGGCACACCAGTACTCGGATGTTTATTGCAGCACTATTTATAATTGCAGGGACATGGAAGCAACCAAAATGTCCAAAAACAGATGACTGGATGAAAAAGATGTGGTATATATACACAGTGGAGTATTACTCATCAATTAAAAATGACAAATTGGATTGTTATTCTTGTTGTGACTCATGGGCTGCTCAACAAGACACAAGGACTCTGGCTGAAGTTCAAAGCTGAAGATTTATTATGGTGCACCAGGCTCCCCAAGCCAACTTGGTCAGAGAGACCCTGAGCAGTCTCTGTGACAACCTTGTATGGGGCAAAAGCACCACCACCCACTATTGTGAGACAAGCAAGCAGATGTAGGACATGTTCCCATAACTACAGGACAGGTTCCCACATTTCCATAATGACTTATGAGACATGTTCCCATAACTGTGGGTTTCCAATAATGCTGACATCCATCATCCATCAGGAAGACAATACTGGTGTCCATCATCTATCAGTTGGACAATGATGGCACTCATCATCTATCAGGTGGTTAATGCTGTTGTCAGGAACAACCAGGAATAAGGGGAGGAAGAAATGGGATGTGGGCCCAGCTATGGTGGGAACTTGCCAATGAGGGAAGGGAGAGACGCTGGTCTCAAAATGGAGGTTTTTAACAAAATGGAGTCACTTTGGCTAGTCTGTTCCCAACAATTCTTTACTTCAGAGAGTTGTGAAGAAATGATTAGATGGAATACACGGTAAATGTACAAAGTATAAACTCTACCCAGAAAGGTCTCATGGGATGAGTGTTTTCCAAGGCATCATGACCAGGCCCAACTTTATTTGCATTTCAATCTCTACTTCTACTAGTTAAGTGCTGATAAATTTCCAAATCAAGCTATTCAGAGCCCAGCAAGCCTGTAGCTTGGAATGCCTGAAATGACTGATAATCACAGTGTGATTTGATTTTTCCCCACTGGGTCTCTTTAAAGTATGAAAGGTAAACATTCCCAGCTACGTTTTATCTGAGTTTAAACCTAGTGGGGCCCATGGCATCTGATTTTTGCATGAGATTGATAGCACAGTGATGATAAATATTTTTTCCTAGCAACTCAATTATTTTTAATGATTTACACAAGATAATTACTGTTGATACATATCCAGATCCTTAGAACAAGGGACTATTCATTTCCATGTCCAGTTTTATGTTTTCCATTGATTGAAGTTTCTGCCAATAATAAAATGTCAATGATTGAGAGTGGAGGAAGACAAACAGGAGGTACACATTTCAACATGAGACATAAAAGATATCCTCTTAATAATAAATTCATATTTAGAAGCATAGATGATCCAAATGCATTGTCTGAGACTCTTGGTTGACTATTAAACAGACTGGATTTATAATGTCTTAACAAAGAAGGAACTTAGCAACTCACATTACCTAAAAGTCTAATGGTTTGAGTTTCAAGGTACGGGAGGTTCCCAGTGACCTAATCATCTTGTGCAGCCATCTCTTCCTGCCTTTCTGCCTCTCCTGCCTCTCTAGGTTCCTTCAGACACCAACTCTCTTAGCCTTCACTGGCTTTAACTTGAAACAATCATCATTCATAGTTTAAGGGCAGTAGACTTCTACAGGTTCACAGGGCCTGGATTTTCCCTTCGTCCTCACACTGAGATGACATCTATTGGGAGATACCTGATATGGGCATGTTAGAAAAGTCCATCTGATTCTTTGGTAGAGACCAAGTTCACAGAGCATACACTTGACAAGCAACTTAAATTCCAAGTGTGCTTATTTACCAGTGGTGGTCAAATTATGAAGACCATGTTCTAGAGCAAGGGGAGACAGTTAAGAAAACAATCACAAACTGGAACAAATACCTTGAGGCAGTGACAGGTCAGATCTTCTATAAGGAAAGGTAGTGGTCATATTAAAGCTTGACCTGAAGACTGAGAGGAACAAGCCATGCAGGAACAAGAAGAAACATATCACAAGGCAAAAGATTTTCAGAAGGACTGAGCCTGGATTTCCAAGAAAAGTTAAATTTATGCTTTGGAATGAATTTACAAATTTGTTATCATTCATGACCCACCTTACTTATTTCATCTCTCCTAATTCTGCTGTAGAGAGGCAAGCTTGCAGTGATTGTAGGCAATAGAAGAACAGATGGACATGGCTATATTATAATAAAACTTTATTGACACACATCATAGGTGGAACTTCCCTATTTCCCTCTAGATCAGGAAACAGAGAGTAAGAGGGGGGAGGCAGAAGTTGACAATGAAAGACAGGATAAGAGGACATTTCAAAGGTGAGTGTGGCATGATGTCAGCATTGCAGTGGCTACAGATGTGGAATGAACCAGATTTTTACTTAAGAATATCATGTTCTTAAAAGTGATTCTTAAAAATTTAAATGTCAACTTAAAATTAGCAGGTAAAGTTGGAAGCCATCCCCATGGCATGATTTGAGGAATGACAAAAAATATCTCCCTCCAGTCTGGTTCCAAGTAGATCCCTCTTTATGTCTTCTTTCTTCCATGGCCTCTCACCCAACTTAAGGTTCTATCTTCAGGCTGAGGGGGTGGGAAAACAATGTCCAAATGGTAAGATGATGGTAGAGATAACAATAACAAAAAAACGCAAATATATGAACATTTTCAGCACAGCAGGCATGGTAGGTCAGTTTAGCCACTCCCTGAAGTTAAATGTTAGGCAAATTCAAGACTCCATTCTATTATCTGGTTAAGATGTCATCTGATTTCTCTTTCAGTTGTATGGGGGCAGTTTTCTGACCAAGGAGGATCCCGTTGGAGACCTCACTAGAACGCATCAGTTTTTCTGAAATGTTGAGTTAGAGGGAGGACTACATTTATGTTGACTAATAAAAAAGGGGGAGGGGGAAATGAAAGGACAGGAAGAAACTTGGATGCACTACAATCAGAAGAGAAAGTGGGTGTAGAACAATTAGGAAAACAGAGTTTATTCAAAAGATTTCTCAGAGGAAACAAATTGCTGGTCCACAGTTTCAAGATGCTTCAATCATGCCAAAATAGATCCTGATTATCAGGAGTTGGGTTGATTGGTACACTTGACGATCTCTTGTGTAGCAGCTTGAGGGAAAAATGAGAGCAATATCGATGTAAAAACCTAGAACGTTCATCAACTCAAAATTGCTCATCAAAGGCATTGTTGTGCTAATGATATTGTTGAAATGGATTTGCTTGTCATAAAGGAGTATCTGCTTCTGTAATGGAGTGTGCACTGGGAGTTTAGGGGACTGTTAGTCCTCCATCCAGTGTCTGTTCCAACGCCCATTCGGTGCCATCTGTGCAGCCTGTTATGTAAAGTTCTGAAAAATTATAGTTCTGTTTCTTCTCAGGCCTAGAATGTATGATTATAACTCATCACAAACTATCAATGGGTCCTTGATTAATAGAAAACTGACTTCATGTTGGTTTTAGATATGTGGCTTCTCATGCAGGCCGTGCACTAGTCATATTTTAAAGTAACTTGTCCTCCCATATAATAGGAACATTATTTGGAGAATTAGATGACAAAATTGGATGATGAAATTTTTCTTGATCAACTGTTGTAGCCTTTGATGTTGATCTGTCTAGCTTTCTTTTAGTGTGTGTGATTTTATAAATATAAATATACCAAAATTTTCCAGTACTGGCTATGGTATATGTGTACTTTTATGAACATTAGAAGCTATATTTTTGGTTATATTTTATAACATTCCCTTGTCGATAATGCTAGTATTCTGGTTGATAACTCAATAGTTGCTTTATTAGAATTTGTTATTATTTCAGTTTTGCTATTATGAAAGCAACCTCCAAATGCAAAGCATCGCAGTTTTTTGATTGATATATCATAGCTAATCCCAAATACTTAAATCATCCAAGAAAAATTTAAATATACTTTTAAGAATTTCTTCAATGAAAACCAACAATTATCTGATAAGTTATTTGGAAAAGAGAAAAAGGCAACAAGTGGAAATCCAATCAATGGAATGAAAAGTTAGTTATTTCAGCTGTGTTCATTTCTCAGTTTAGGTATAAACAAAATCAGATTAGACATAAGGATCTTTCCCCCATAATCACAGAAGAAAAAGCATCATAAGCTCACTGAAGCTTATTTTTTTGCGGGAAGAGTAGGGAACTTGTAGGCAACTTTGGGGAAGCAAAGTGGTAAATGTCTGCTGTAAAAATTAAGAATCATGAGTCAGAGTGTCAGCCTTGCTGTGACTGATCTCGTGGGTGTCATCTCTCTCTCTTGAGTTACATTTTCCCAGTCTGTTTAGTGGGATGATGGCATTGTATCTTGACTCACAGATATGTGGAACTAATCTAGGCAATAGTAGAAGTGAACAAATTGCAGAACAGTTTAGCAATGAGGACAACTTTGAAGATTCAGTTTTCATTTAATTGCTAATGATGTTTGTGGGGTAATACGCAGTATAACACTATATGCTTTGGGGGGGGAGAGAGTCACACTTTTGTAAATGTTTGTTCTCCTATGATGCCCACCATTTTAAGATAATTTGAAATTGTATTACAGTTAGAAGGAAGAATGCACAAGTGCCGTGGACTCCCCTGTCAGTCTCCCCAGCAGTAAGATCTTGCCAACTGCAGCACAATATCACAACCAGAATATTGACATTAGTACAAATGCAATTCAAGATGGGTCCCTCACTGCCCATTTTGTTGGCGATTTTCCTCCCATCAACACCTCCATTCATGATCTCTGGCAGTTAACAATCAATTTTCTCCCTTTCTGTAACAGAGTTATTTCAGTTATTGTGTATGAACGAAGTTATAGAGATAGAGTAGCTAGGTTTTGGGGATTGGCTCCAAAGTGACTGTACCATTATATAATCCCACAACAAATGGTTTTATATCCTGCATGAGAAATTCTTTTTTGGCCAGTGAGTATCCAACCACACTGGCACCATCTGTGGGAAATTTACTTTACCTCCTCTGATTGCTTTTGTATTTTTGTGTTAGGAGTTGCATGTGGAATGAAGAACAAAATGAAATGGAAGAGATTGATAGCGATCTGTGAGGCTAGCCCACAGAATGGGGATTCTGGGAAGCATGTTTAGGTTTAACTTTAATGAAGTTTTGAAGTCCCTTATATAATCCAGGAAGGAAATGTTACACTGATGTAATGAGGAAGTAGCAAAGCCTACATGACATACAGCAGGGAGGATGCGGGGATGCGTGAAAACAGGAGAATTTACCTGTGGGGGCAATAGTTATTATTAATAGGTCATATGTCTATTCAGACATTCTAAAGAGTTTAGGAAGCTGGGTTACAGGGGAGAGACTGATACCCACCTTCTAGTGTGACAGAGAGGGCTAAAGAGATAGGAGGCCTTCCTCTTATCTGAAGCTCTATCTCCCTACCTGCTTCCACATTCCACACCTTTATGGAACAACCAGTTGGGCCTGACTTTGTGAGCCTCTGTCTGAGTTCTCTCTCCTGCTGTGTGTACCCATACAGTTCCCTTAGCCAGGACACATGGGCTCACTTCTGGTGGTCGCCCAAACATTGTGCAACAGGAGATGCATTCTTCCCACTCTTTTCAAAAGTGCTTTAATTATTCATGTATTTTTTTCATTCCACATATAGTTTTTATTAAAACTTTGCATGTCTACAAAAAATTTCTACAGAAATTTTGGTAAGAATTGTGGAAGCTTGGAGACAGATATCTTTATTATGTTGAATCTTCTAATCTACAAATCTGGCGAGTATGTATTTATTTAGATATTCTTTGATTTCTCTCATCAATTTAAATTTTAAGTTCCCAAATTTCATTAGATTTATACCGAAATATTTTGTATTTTGAAAAATTATCATTGGTACTCTTTTTAATGTTTAAGTTCATTATTTTATTTCTATTACTTAAAAATGGTTTTTGTATATGTGTCTTGTAACTGAAGTCCTGATGAATTCATTAATTCTATAGATATCACAATTTTCTATGTAGTTAATCATGTCAACTGCATCTAGGGCAAGTTTTACCTTTTCTTTTTTGGTTTGTATGCATATATTTCATTTTCTTGTCTCATTGTAATCACTAGAATTTATCTCACTTTGTTCTTCATCTTAGGAGACAAGAATTCAGTCCATCTTTTTACGATTTATTTGTTCTTTTATTTATTATTATTTTTGAATCGTTTTGCTTATATATATAAATATATATTTAAATATATATGTAGATAACATCATTGCATTCCCCAGGGTTATTCATTTTTTCTGAGGACTTTTTGCCAGGAATTAATATTAAATGTTGTCAAATCCTCTTTCTGCATTGATGGTTATGGCTCTGTGATTTTCTTACTTGGGAAAAGAGTGAAGAACTTCAAACCATGCTTTCAACTTTATTCTCACTAGGATGACTTTTTGGTAAGTGTGACTTTAAAAAAGCCCGTGTGTATCTTGGTCAAATTGCATAGTCTTGGCTATGTTCATTTTGGTGATTCTTGAATGAATCTTGGCATGAACATCACAGTCTTAGTTCTCTAATGTGTATTGAGTAGAATTAGGAAAAATATCCTATTATTTAATTATATTGGAGTTTAATTATGTGGAGTTTCAGTATTTTGCCTCCTAAATTACTTCAGAAAAATTCTGAAAGCAAGAACGTTACTTCATGTGGAGTTATTTTGTCTCCAGAGTCCTTGCATTCCACAATATGGTAAGGGTCTTTCATTGAATAGGGAAAAGGTAAACTTGGCAAAGGCAAACTTTAGATGAATTTCTTGAAAAAAATGATTGTAAGTCTAATATGTTCATGATGTAGAAAGCATTTTCACTGGACTGAGGAGACATCTCTTAGGTGCTTTAGAACTTAATTAAATGTCCTGAATTATGACTATCTTCACTGGCCATAAAGATATTTCCCCTGAGATATGTGGCTGTATATCTGGCCTATTGTAAATTTGAATGCACATTTTTTGTAAATCAGTCACAATTATTTATATACTGTTTGCTAAGCTTTTGGACATTGACTACACTATATTAAGTATAAAGAGATGTGAACCACGCATGTAAAAGCAGCCTAAAAAATTATCAGGTGACCTTTTTGTGTGTTACTAGATGTTACTACCCCATACTATGTACTCAAGCTTAGTTTCCAATGTAGAAAGTTTGAAAAATCACCAGGCTTTTCCCAATGATCTTCAGATTTGTAGAAGTCATCTGTGCAGTTTGCCTCTTTTTTATAGCTAAGTTCTTCCAGTTAATCCGCCACCAGCAGTTTTTCACCTGAGAACACCGATTGTGCTGGGCAGTTCTCAATGACATTAATGTTAGTTTAAAAGCTGCCTCTTAGGTATTGCTAGAAAATTTAGGGACTCTGCTATCTGCCAGAGCAATATTTCTTCCGGATGAAATCGAAACCTGGGTTGATACTGAGAGGACATTTCACTTTAATGCCTGTGAAAATTCAATGGAAATGTCACTAGCAGACTGCAGTTTATTTTCAGATCAGCTAGAGAATTGTCCTGATGGTGCCACTCAAAGTTAGGGAGACTGGAAGCTTTAGTGTGCAAGTGTGCCTGCGTCAGAGCACATTTAAAAGTAGGCAGATAAACTGAACAGATGAACCCAAACTATGACCCATTCCCAGTCTAACTCACCACTAGGTTTTATAGCTCACAAACCAAGAATAATCTTTAAAATATTGAAGTCTGAGAAATGGTTAAAAGCTAGTATTAATGATGTGAAGAGGATTTCATAGTGAGTTTCCAGAGTCTATAGCCAAAGGTTGGCTGTGGTATCTCAGTCGATGCTGCTTGTATGTGTAATGGCTGAGCTAAGCAATTGGGCAAGTGTGACGACATGGTCCACATAAAATATTTATTATCTGACACTTTACAGGAAAAACTGGACCCTTGAAAGATGTTATAAATTTGCTATTTATGCTGCTTGCATCATAGACGCAATGTTGTATGTATAATACATTGTAAAGAATTTGCAACTAGTTGCAATCATACATGGGAATTAGTTGTGCATGTGCTTGCACATATTTTAATATTAATTTTGGTCATTATTTGATTGATAGTCCATTTTAATTACCATTTAATATTTCATTTTTAAAAGATTCCTATACATATAGTATTTATTTTCCTTATTTTCCTGTCATTAATTTGGCCCATTATTAAATTATAGAAAAAAACAGAGTAAAATAAGTCACTCACAGTCTCACAATGCAGAGATGGCCATTTCAGCTTGCACACAAATATACACACTTAGCATCTATGGTGAATGAACAAGAATACATACATCCATTTTCTTTAAAAAATTGAATAAATTAGTGCTGTTTTGTAATTGTATTCCCCCCAAAATCTTTCTGTTATAAGTGATACACCCACATTTTAGGAAATTGAGAATATAAAAGAGAGGAACCAACTCATTGTATGACCACTGGCCAGCGATAAGAAATATGAATATTTCAGTTTCATATTTTGCTGTTTATTCTCTTGGTAAGTTATCTTTCTATTGGAAAAGCACAGTTTTACATATCTATTCCGACACATAGGCAGCCAGTTTACATTCTACTTGATAACTTTTTCATTTAACTTTCCATTATAAGTATTTTTCACATGAATAAACACTTTTAGGCTAAAGTTTTTGTAAAGATAGAAATGTTAATTCATAAAGCATAGGCAGCGTTATTATGTTGATAGTGAGAAATAAAAATCAGCACTGCCTGAAGGTTTATCAACATGTACCTAAATGGTGGAGTCATGCAGACTTGCCTAAGCCTGCAGGTGAGCAGAATTTACACACTCCTAGGAGGCAGTGTCACCCTCTCCTGACTGCTACCCTGGTCTCCTTCCTCTGCTCTCCCTTCCTTACTACTATTCAGCTTTCCCCTCAGATGTCACCTCCTCTTCACCTAAGCATGACCTCCACCACAGCCCTCTATCTAGAGCCCTGGGTTTTTGCATTTGACCTTCTTTCTTTATTCATGTGATGTGACCTTTATTCCCTGATCAGAATAAAGTCAGAATAAATTCCCTGTTATTTCTCAGGGTCTGAAATAATGTCTGACATACTTTGTTCACAAAAACAATTTATTGCATAAATAGAATGAATAAACATGTATTCTAATGTTTAAAAAAATGAGTGGTAAATTATCAATAAGGCCATATTTACAAGTGTGTGTGTGTGTGTGTGTGTAGGGAATCTAAATGGCTGGGTAGATGACTGGATGGGCACATAGGGGAGTAGCTAGTTATTTTTCCATTTTTCAGTTTGCCTCAGACCCTGAAGAAAATATATCCAATGTTGACAGTGATAGTCCTTAGTTGTGGGTTTATAGGACATCCATGTGTTTTACTGAGATTTTATTAATCTACAGTGTTGTGATTTAGAGGCATAAGATTTCCCTCTCAGGAATTGTTCCTGCACCACACCCACCACCAACACACCTATCTTCCTCACCATGATTCCCAGTTTGTTCTCACCCTTTCTTTTCCCTTTTTGTAGCCTCAGTTCCACAGTGAGATTTCTCAGATTTGTTATTGGTTTGGTTTTATTTGATCCTTGGTTTCTTCCTCTATATCCTACATATAAATAAGACCCTCTTGTGTTTTTTTATTTTTCTCAGGTTTATTTCACCTAGCATCATCCTCTCCAGCTCCATCTATGTTTCCACAGATGACAAGAGTTTATCTTTGTAACAGCTGAATAGTATTCCATTGCATAGGCATACCACTGCTTCCTGATACATGCATCTCTCTGGGGCAGCTGGGATTTTATCTGCGCAAAGTGTTGCTCTTGGCTAATTTATTGAAGTTATTTGTCCCTACTGGTAAGACTCTTGGTGGTGTGGCCATTGGTTTGTACAGTATCCTCATTGTCTAATTAGCTCCACTTCTTTAGGCCATGATGACTTTCATTTTTACTAGGCTGGTTCTTCCTTCTTTGGAAGTATCCTCTTCCTAAAACATGCCTTTTTCAGACACTCTGGCATGCACCTTCCCCATGTACACTTCTCCACCCAGATCTTCCTTTGGCCATGCCTGCTGTTTATCACCATATTTGATGGTTTATGTATTACCTTTTCTCCACAGTGTCCATCGCTTAACTTACCCATTTATTTTTTGTTGTTATTTTTAATCTCTTTATTTTTTAATTATTATTTTTTTACATTATTGTCAGCCCCAGGGGTCACCCACCACCCTGTCACCCACGAACCATCATCTTAATATTTTGTGTGCATCCCACCCCCCTGATTTCTCCCCTCTCCTTCTCTTGCTCTATGCTTCAGTTCTACTGATGTTTTAAATTTTCCTTGTCTGTTTATTTGGTTGTTTTCCCTCTATCCCTCAAATAAGTGAGACCATCCTGTGTTTCTCTTTTCCTTTATGTCTTATTTCTGCGTACATGATTCTTCTAGCTCCGTCTATGTTGCTGCTAATGACATAAGTTTGTCTTTTTGGATTGATGAATATTCCATTGTGTACATAGATGACAGCTTTCTGAGCCATTCATCTACTTTGGGGCATTTGGGTTGTTTCCATATCCTGGCTAATGTAAATAGTGCTGCAGTAAACATCCAAGTACAGTTGTCCTTTGGAATTAGCATTTTTGTAAACTTTGGGTAGATCCTTAGGAATCTCTATTTTTATCTCTTTAAATGGGAACCTATGAAGAACGAGATCTCCTGTGTCTGGTCTCAATCACATTCCAGGTGCCTTGGATTATGTTTGTCATCTGGTGTTTGATTTGCTATTTGTTTGAAACTGACACCCTCATAGGCACACAGTGCTGTGAAACAGCCTTTAACAACATTTGCACTTAGTACTGCCATCAGCATCCTGCTCGGCATGACTCCCCTGAGTTCACCTGCACTTCCAGAAATGGGGGTGACCATGGTGCACCTGGTATGGTGACCCTCATCCCTTGAATAAGGGGATATGGTAGGATCTTCAGTCCCATGACTTGCTTCCCTTCATGATGGTCACAAGTTAATCCAGGCAAGACTTGAATCTCTGCCTGTGTGAACTGATCCTTCCAGACTATCCACTGAGGATTTGAGTTTTCCCTGCTTTTATGTATGCTGTTCTTTATTTTTTATATCAAAAACTTTTATTTACTTTAAGGTTTACAGGTGTTTATGTGTGTAGTTGGGTGTTTTTCAAGGAACATTAATTTACAACATTGAATAGGTTTCAGGTGTGCTAACTCTTACCTCTATTGTCTACAAAATGGACATTTGGATGCATCAGCCTGAGTGTGTATCAGTGCATGTGCGCTCACACTTAGGTGTGAAGATGCTGGATACTGGGGTAGGCAGGATTCCTGATGTTCCTAATGTTCTTCCCTGCCTGGTATTATTCTGCAATTGTCATATCTTCTATGCTGGAAAGGATTTTTAAATTGGAGTGAACTAATCAGCTGACTTGAAAATATCTAGAATAACCAGCTCGGCTCCATCTAATCACGTCAACACTTGATAAAGTATTTGCTCCAGTTGGCAACAGATAAGACATTCAGAGATTCAAGGCCAGGGGGAGGTTGAACAGAGGGAAGATTCTGTTGCTCAGATGGAGGAGAAGTGGAAATCAGGACATGAGAGTGACCTCTGAGAGCTGACAATGGCCCCTGGCCAACAACTGCCAAGAAAAATGGAGGCCTCAGTACTCTACCCAAGGGAATGGAATTCTGGGACATATGCTGAGAAGCAGCTCCTTCCCTGAGGTCTCCCAAAAAGAGCATAACTCTACTGAGACTGCCAGGTCCATCAAGGTCCCCCGGACTGTTGATCTGCAAAAATGGTGAATATAAGTGGACAGTGTCCTGTGTCATGATTACACTGCAGCAGAAAACCAGTTCACATATGCTTGTGACATCATCCTGGCACTGAGATAAAATGCCATCCTTTACCATAGTTCTGCTGAGATAAAATGCCATCCTTTACCATAGTTCCGCTATATTTATTTTTCTTTAGTGGAAATGATGCTTTGTTTGTTTGTTATTGTTTTGTTTTCAGTGAGTTCTCATTCCCTATACTAATTATTAGGTGAATCTGACAAATTGAGCTTTCTGTCAGCTGCTGACCACTTTTTGAAAGAGTTTCAGTAATGCTGTTAATTATCTGCAGCCCAAATACCTCCCTTCAATGTGGTTGGTGATAAGAGCTGACAGGGAGCTGTGTTTCCTTTCTGGGTTGTGAAACTCCCATGTTTGGTCGCTTACCAGCTTGTTCTGTGCCATCACTTCAGCATCTACCTCTGCCTCTCAGTAGCTGCTCTCTCATTGCTGGTTGGTGTTGTGTGTGGGGCTCATTTCTGACATGTATGTCTTTGGGTGCTGCTTCTGGTTGCGGCTGTTATTACATCAAGTTGTCAGAGTAAAGGGTCGAGAAATACTTGCCCTGTGTTGTGACACACTTGGCTTTTACTGAAGCAGAGGTTGCTTGGGAAGTTTTGTAGAAGGAGGAAAGTTCAGCAGTTCAATTGCGACCACAAAGAGAGAAGAAAATTGTGGTCTATAATCCTCATCATGATTCACAGTCGCATCTCAGTTTGGTATTTGGAAAGTCTTAGAGCAAAGTAGGATCAAAGTAATGGGTTTGGGTCATTGACTAGTTATGTCTGTAGGTAAATTCTTTATCCTATCTCTGCTTCAATTTTTACAGAACTATAAAGTGACAGACACTTGCACTAAGCACTCAGAAACCTGGAGCTTCTTCAATTTTCCTTCTGAGGAATGATTCTTAAAGTGTGACCCCTGGGAGAGCAGCTTCAGTAGCGGACCTGGTGGAGATTTTTTAGAACTACAGATTCTCAGACCCAACTGCAGGCTTCACAAGCAGCTGTGCTGTGGGTTCAGTGACCTGTGTCTTAACAAGGGTTCCAGGTGATGCAATGGAGAGTTTGAGAAGCACAGTTCAAGAAAATCAACACTGGCCCAAGGTTTGTTGACCAAAGACCACTTGACTCTTGTCATATATATGTGAATGAAAGAAAGGTTAAAGAAGTGAAAGAAAGTAACTGGATAGACAAGAGCAGAGCAGAAAGGGTTCTTTGGAACCTGTGATTAGTTATTAAAATCAGGAAAGAAATAATTTTGCAACTTAGCTTGTTTTAGTGTAAAAACAGATTGGAAGAATGAAATGCTTTTTAAAAAGTTTCTATGTCAAATCGCTAGGTGAAAGGAAGGCATGTGAAAATTCTAGGAGAATTCTTTCTAGAATTTTCTAGACTTTTTTTATTTCTAATTTTTTATTCCTGCTCACCTCTGGATTATATTGTAGAGTATATGATCCATAGTGTTCAGACTGGAGGGGTCACTTCAGGCTGAATGGATTTAATAGCTCCTAGATGTATTGTGTTGGTTACTCCCTTGCTTACTCAGTTCTTGTTCAAAGCCTTTGTTGGTCAGAGATGTTGGTGCCAACACTGGTGTTGGTCTCAATGTGGAATTTTTGGACTGCATAGACAATACACATTATTCTGTCATTGCCACAGCCTCACTATGAGACTCTGCTTTCTGCTGCCTTTACTCCGTCAACTCCCTCGAGTCTTTGTTTAATTGGAATCCATTTCATAGATTTTTGCTTAAGTCATTTTGATTGGTCCCCTCTACTTAGAAAATTGATGGAACCTGGTCAAAGAAATCTTTGCTGGGTAACCAATCCTGATGGCCAATTTTCAGGCTCACGAATCTGCATAGATTCTTTATTGGTTTTAGCGGTTGTACACACACACCAGGTGAAGCAAAGGTGGGGTGTGGGGAGCTAGGAGGCAGGAGAGCCCCCCAGCTCCCCAGGATCTCCACACTTCTTCTCTGAACTTTCTCTCTTGGCATTCTCTCATGCTCTCCCATCATGTTCTCTATCTTGTGCCCTCTGCACCCCTTTGTGTCTTCTCTCCCAGGTCCAGGTGTGCACATTTACACACGTGCACACCCACTAGGTTACACAATCATGGGGAAGACATAACACCAGAGTTGTTGGATATACAGGCTAATGAAGGGAAAATCCTACATAATTCACTTAACCTACAATTTTCTTAGGCGAAACTACCATATCTTTGTCTTTGGATGAAAAAAAAAAAAAACAACAAATCTAAAATTGTAAAGGTTCAGTAGGGAATGAAAGGCAAGGGTTCCAGATTTTCTTGCTATTCTGGCTCTTAATAATGCACATTTTCTTTCCCTAAATGTTACTGACTTCAGCATCACAAAGCCATTTCATCTTAGCCGCATTACAGAAGCTCCTTGAATCCATATTTTCTCTAAAACATGTGGATAAGAACAACTCTACAGTAAGGTAGCATAGAATGACACCTGATAATCAGTAGACGTTCAATATATTCCACTAGTATCTTGCAACCAATAGTGAAATTGGGGTAATTATTAGACAGGAAGCTGCTACTCACATCGAACAAAGAAGCTTAAAAATCAAGGTGATGCTCCTTTCCTATCATTTTTATCACATTTGTCTCTCCCAAGGCACATGACTGCTACTCCCACAGCTGAATTGCTATTTTCTGTTCATCTATCTGACTTACTTATGCCCCCAAATACTGCTCTCTTTAAGTGTCTTATTTAGATCCTTATTTAAATGCTACCACACCAGATGGTCCTTCCTTGGTTAGTCTCTATATAATAGAGCTACCAATTTGCTTTCCCTAGTCTTGCCTATAGAATTGGTCAACACTCAAACTCAAGTATCTATTTGTTGCCCTTTACTCACTTTTGTTACTGTTATTATTGTTTATTTCTATTTCTTTCAGGACAAGATAATATGTCCCATGAAGGCAAGTAGTTGTTTTTTTACTACCTTGTTTCCAAGCAACCAGGACTTGTGTAACATATGATTCTAATCAGTTTGCTAAATGAACAAAATATTTGATGAGTGAATGAATGGGTGAGTCTATGGCCTCCCAGGTAGAAGGTCACAGGTTTGCCCTCCAAAATCATCTGACCTCATTTAAATTATGGAAACACTTTCACCATAGTGTCTAAATGTGAGCCTAGTTATATAGAAATACATTTCTATTTTTTCCAGATAGTAGATTATTTAAAAAGTATACCTGATAAATTGAAAACTGAAAATAATGTCTATAAATCAAAGATAGTTCTTTGGGAAAAGAATAAAGCAGAATTTCAATTTGAAAAATGTGCTATACCTTTCAAGGAAAGATAAGAATTTCCAATACAAATACTCAGATATTGTCAATAATAGCAGGGAGACAAAGCTCTCACACATCTGCAGATTTCTTATGCAACAAAGCATTCATTTGTTGCTGTTAGCTATCTGGGCAATTCACTTTTCTCCAGGCTGTTTATGAGAGGTTGAATCTCCACCATAGATGACCTTGTTCCAAGATTGATAATGGCCTCTTAATGACTCTTTAGTTTGTTTTCAAAGTTCTGGGAGCAAAGGAGGTCATTACACCAGGTGATTTTGTTAATTGGGAATTATCTGGAAGGACTGTTGATTGTACAAGCCATTACTGAACATGCCAGATGATATGGGAAGCTTGCATGCACTTTTTTTTTTTTTTTCTTTTTGTCTCCAGTTTGGCTTGACCTTAACTTCAGCTTTGCTTGTTAATGTCTCAGATTGCAGACTCTAAGGTAGTTTTTGACTGACAAGGATGAGTGGGGCTGGTGGAATATGAGCAAATCAGCAGCTCTGTTAAAGCACAAGGCATACTTCCAGGATATGCTAAGATAGAATGGGAGTTTGCCCATCTCCTGCTGGAGGGATGCAGCTCTTGCCACCATTTCCAAACTACCCAGGGCAATGAGAACAGACACATGTTCTTAAGAACAAGAGCAAGATACATATGTCATTTCCTGTATAGCTCTGGCTCTATATCTCTAAATTTACCAAATTTATGACATCAGGAACATCACTTTATAAACTTTTCCTCACATGTAAAAATCTTGCTTCTATTTCTTTACATGTAAAACGGAAACAAAAATGTCCCTGCTCTGGGGGGTTGTTGTGAGGATTAGGCAACTTACTCTACATCAACTATTTGGAATAGCATATACCATGTCTCTGTTATGTAAATTGAATTTGTTATCTATTGTTGCATAAAGTATTACCCCAAAAATTCAGGGTCTTAAAACAATATACCATTTCTTAACACCTGACAGTCAGCGGTTTAAGAGGGGCTCATGTGGGATTTTGACTCAAGATTCCTTAAGAGGATGTGGTCAAGATGCCAGGTGGGGCTATAGTCATCTGAAGGCACCAGTGAAGCAGGAAATTCACTCTCTACACACAGGGCTGGCAAGTCACTGCTGATGGTTAGCAGAACTCAATAGCTGCTCAATACCAGATGGTGGGTTAGCAGAACTCAATACCTCAGAAACTCTCCAGAAAGCTACTCAACTATTCCCACCAAACAGTGCCTGGCTTCCTCCATCATAAAACATGAAAGAACACACACACACACACACACACACACACACACACACACACAAAACCACCCAAAATATCACTTAGGAGTTGACCTTGTAATCTCATCATTATTTCCACTGTCTAATATTGGTTCCTCAGACCAAACATAAAACTACAGGATAATAAACTAGGCAAAGAAATGACTATGAGGAAACAAGGGTCTTTGAGACTGACTACCCTATAAGTATTGATTATTATAATAATAGATTTATTTAAGAACTAAACATACTCAATTCAGTTCAATTAGATCATAACACATGAAGAAAATGGAAATGAGGTTAGGGAGGAAAACACAGGTCAGATCCCTGGAAATCTTGTGAGCTGCACCAAAATGTTTAGACTAAAGACAATGGAAGTCATTTAGAAGTGATTAGTTAGAAGGCAAAGATCAGATTTATTCCTGCAAAGATCTCTCTGAGTGAGTGGATGGAAGTCATGGGAAATTTTGATGGTTTGATGGTTTGGAATGCAGAGAAATAGAAAACACTGAAATAAAAGTAGGTTGTGTTTTCTTTTTTAATAATAATTATATACACACACACACACACACACACACACACACATATATATATTTCACATCTTGTATTACCTGAGGTTCATCCACAATCTCCCCTCTCTGGCCACTCCCACCTCTTCTCCAGTTGTGTACACCAGTTTGGTTTTTAACTTGCTTTAACTTTTCCTCTAGCCTTTTGCTTGTTTTTCCTATATCCCATATAATAGTGAAACAATTTGATATCTGTCTTTCTCTTTCTGACTTGTTTCAGCCAATATGATTTCTTCTAGGTCCATCCATGTTATCATAAATTCATCAAGTTTGACATTTTTAACTGATGAGTAATAATATTCCATTGTGTATTTATACCACATCTTTTTCATCTAGTCATCTGTTTTGGGGCATCTGAGTTGTTTCCATGTCCTTGCAATTATAAATAGTGCTGCAATAAACATCCAAGTACAGGTGTCCCTTTGTACAAGCATTGAGGTCTCCTTTGGGTAGATTCCCAGAGAAGTGATTGCTGAGTCAAATAGTAGTTCCATTTTCATTAGTTTGAGCATGCTCCACACAGCTTTCCATAGTGGCTGGACCAGTTTGCATTCCCACCAGCATTGTAAGAATCTCGTTTCTCGCCATATCCACGCCAGCACGTGCTGTTGCCTGTTATTTTTTATGTGGACCATTCTTACTGTTGTAAGGTGGTATCTCATTGTGGTTTTAATTTGCATGTCCCTGATTGCTAGTGATGTTGAGCAATTTTTCCTGCGCCTGTTGGCCATTTGTACTTCCTCTTTGGAGATACAGTTGGTATTTTCAATAACTATCAGGGATTATTTCAATATGGAGCTTAAATTGATAGATAGTAATGGTTCTCAGCATTCTTGTGTAGTCATTGGGGGTATGAGGAAATTGTCAATGAAAAATAAAAACTGGTGTGAAAGAAGATGAGCATTTCAACTTGAACACTGGCAAGTTTGAGGAGCAATGGTGGGAGCTCTACACAAGAAGTCCTGTGAACATGGCTGATCAGCTCAACAAGTACAATGTTTTCAACAGTTTACTTACTAATAATAGACTCCAAATTTAGCTAATCAAATTCCATTTTCCAAGGGCACCAAAGTCTTTGCCAGATGAAATGTGAATCTGCTCTTTACTGGGTTTGGAAAGTGTCTTGGGTTTCTAGTTGCAGGAAGAAGGGGCACCCACTTGACCTTTGAAGCAAGAAGGGACTCCTCAATGAGACCTCTATGAAGAAAAGCATGGCTTGGTTCTAAGCCTGTGCCCACTAAGGCCAGGTCAGAAACACTACCATGAGGCAGTGAGAGGCGAGTGACTTCCCATGGTCCAGGAAAGTAAGACATGGTGATGACTTCTCGTGGTCCAGGGAGGTCATGGGGATATACGGAGCTACCCCACCATCTGGCTAAGGCCTCAGCAGGATGAAAAAGAGAGATTTCACAGCTGGGGCAATGAGACAGCCAAGCAAATGATCTTGCTGCATGGACAGAATGTGTGAAAGATTTCACTGGTGCACCTCTCTGACAGCTCCTGGCATTAAGACACACGGTTTGCTATACTCAGCAATTTCTTTTTTTTTCTTTTTTGAAATTCGGTTGTTGGCATTTTTATTTTCCCCAGCAGGAGATCATTCCCCTGCTGTAGAGGTGAAGAGAAACTTCACCTCTCTGTTCTTAAGACCTGAGAGAATTGCTTCTAGGTGAAGATTTCAATGGTGTGGCGGGATGGCTTATCAGAGGGCATCTAAAAAGAAGCAGACATCATAAATCCTCCCTGAATATAAATAAATAGAGAAGAAAAGAACTAGGCTTCAAATGGGCTCCCAGGGACAAACAACCAATTGAGCAAGTATTTATTGACAGGCGCTATGCCCAGCCATGCCATATGGTCTCAACAGTGGTGAGACAGACACATGGAACAGAGAAGAAATGAGCAGTCTTATTTTCAACAATTAACAATACTCCAGTATCACTAATAGATCCAACTCTTCTATATCATTGTTATTACAGCGACCACAGCTGCCGCTGTTGTTCTTACAACTACCATTATTCCCATCAGAATTAGAAAAGAAAAAAAGGAAAAGAAAAAGAACCATCGATATTGCCTTTCTTCTAGAATTTTCTAAAGGATGAGTAAGTGCCCAATAATTAACAGCGATGACTATTTCTACCATGACCGTGATGGTGACAAGTGCTACTATAGGCACTTGACTAATCACTGTTTCTTTATTGGGTATTTGCCATATCTCATCTCTTGGACACAGCCCTCTCTAGCATTTCCCTAATATGATCCTCAGTTGGACTCTGTGACTTTGGTTTTATTATTATCCCTACTTTCAAATGAGGAAATCCAAGCAGAAAAGACTTGAGTATTTTGCTCAAATGGTTCAGGCTAGGAGTTCAGTCCCTGGCACAGTCAAGGTACCCAATAAAAGTCGCCAAGTGGCAGAATAACGGGTCAGCTCACACTTCCCTATTCAGCCATCTAGACAACAGGGCACCCTGTAGCCAGTCTTGTTCCATGGACATTTCAGTTGGCCTTCACAAGATTGGTTTTTAATGTAAATCAGGAGAGAATACTTTTCAGTTGAGTGAATTTGCCACCTATACAGAGACTGCACCTGGGCTTGAGATTTCCTTTGAGAGAGAAAAAGGGTCACCGAGGATCCAGATTCAGGCATGGAGATGCTTGCCCGGTGTAGGGTGGTGGCCACGTGAAGGTCTCATTTCTCTGCCCCGCCTCACCTGCTCCCATCCTGAAACAACCTCTTGAAACTCCCAGAAAATACACTCAAGTTGCATCCTGCAGAATCAGGAGGTGAAGATTCAGAAATGAAGCCACCAAAAGCCACAGATGAGGCAGGACACAGTGGTGTTAAATACAGTGTAGACAGTAAGTGCTAAGAAAACAGTGCTGAGAATGACCTGTAATCTGGAATAAGCAGGGACAATCCTGCATCAGCACTGAGCCTGAGTCACCATGGCAGAAAGGGCAAGCCTTCGCAGAACACCTCCTGACACACTGTGTGCAACCTCTCAGTAATGACACCCATGAGTCGCTGTCCCCGTGAGTCAGACGCGCGTGGTCACCGTGAGCCAAGCTGCTGGCTGGGGACCAGTCCTCACCTGATCTGTGTGGATTGTTTAAAACCCTTGAAGGGCCTGAGAGGAGGAAGGCCAGGCCGTCTCATCCTAGTCCCTGAGGTCTCATCAACACCAGAGACTCCGGGAGCGCCCCTGGGGTCGGCTTCCTGTTTCGCAGGACTGACTTAGATGGCCGGTGTCTAGCCCCCGTCTCAACCTCTGGGCCCTTCCTCCCAGAGGGGGCCGGCAGAGGGATCAACCCTGAGACTTCGCACGATGACACCAGCTACTCTCAGCTCTGCACGTCCCATGAGGTGGCCCCTGACCTCCTGTCATCAGCCTCTCTGGACTCCCAGAGCCCAGAGCTGCTCAAGGTCATGAAAGCCTGCGCTGGCCAGTCTCGCTGACCATATGGTTGCTGAGCTCAGAGGAACTAGGGCCAAGTCTCCTGGCTTGAGCTGGCTCCGACCGACCAGACTGTTTTCCTCCTCTGGGCGACGTCCACGCCGTGTGACCAGCAGAAGGTGCTGAGGGGCGCCGGCTCCCCGCAGCAGACAGACTGGTGCTGCGTCCTCGGCCTGACCTTGGGCTCGTTCCCAACTGGCTAATTCTGGGTTTCCTGGTCCTCAAGGAGGGGGAAGTAGTTGTTAGAAGCCTTAGATTAGATCAGGCACGGACAGCGGCCTGCGGCTGCCCAGGGCACACCAGGCGCTTGGAAGCCACCGCTTGCCTGCTGTTGTCATTGCGCGGGAGTCACAGGAGGCAAAGGGAAAAAGGGGAGCGAAAAGCAGCCTGAAGTTTCCAGCAGAATTTGCAGAATCGCGCACTTACCCGTGAATAATTGCGATGGGAGGACTGGGGGGCGGGGTGGGCAAGGAGACCCCAATGTCGGAGGCAGGAGGGAGGCGTGGAGTGGCTGCCACCTTCAGTGAATCACAGGGAAAAGAGCCAGTGACAAGTGCAAATGGTTTGCCCAGCACCTGGAAAGCTCAGGGTGTGAACTTGTTCCGCTGCAAGGGTGAGCGGGGTGTGAATGAAACAAGAACCCCATTAATTTGGAGCAAGGGAAGGCTAATTGCATTTCCAGAAGAGTCACATTCCAGCCACCTTCCTGCAGCTGGTCCCCATCACGGCATCCAGCTCCTGTCTCACCTCCTTCCCAAAGGCAGACAGCTCCCCCCCCCCCACCAGACCTTACCTGGCATTGGATCAGCCTGACCTTTGCTTCCTGCAGGTCTTGCTGAACCGGCCTTGCAGATCCCCAGCTTCTCATCCAAGTGGATTCCCTGAGACCCCAACATGCGCCCCTCTCAGCAGGCTCCATCAGCCCCAGTAGAGGGAAATGCTTGCTGCAGAAGATAAGACTGGTCTGCCTAGGTCCCTTCTCTGCAACCAGAGGACAGAGCTGATGCAGTTCCATGAATAGTTCCTTGATTTCCAGTCCCAGTGAGGGTTTACTTTAGATGATTAGGGGAGGATGGGGGTGGGGGTGGGGTTCAGGGCTTCTCTTCCCAATTTTACAAGTTCAAACCATCCTGCCTGCCCCTGCTCTTGACAGTTTTCCATAGCAGGATTCATCGTGAGGGTGGGGTCCAATATAAGTGGTTCTCTTGAGCTCCCACAGAGCAGGTTTAGCCTTGTTGTTGGGGCTCTTTCAACGTTCATGATGGTTTGCAAACAAGCAGCCCAATAGTCCAGCTCTCATGTTGCGGAAGAAGAGACAGACAGAACCCAGGAAGGTGAGTGGGATGTGGAGAGCCAGAGAGCCAGCTGCCACCATAGTGCCCTTCTAATGTGAACATAGCACATTGATGTTGTTGGGACTCGTAGCTGCTCAACAAGACACAAGAACTCTGATTGAAGGTCAAGGCTGCAGGTTGAATGCTCTGGTGCCAGGGTCCCCAAGCCAAGGTGGTAAAAGAGACCCTGTTCAGATTCTATTACAACTCTTTATAGGGCAAAACCACCCCCCGCCACATTGTGAAGCAAGCAGGTGTAGGACCTGTTCCATAACTACAGGGCACGTTTCCATAACTATGGGTTTCCAATAATGCTGACATCCATCATGTATCAGAAGGACAATACTGGCATCCATCATCCATCAGGTGGACAAGACAGTTATCAGGAACCACCAGGAGTCAGGGTAGGTGGACACAGTCTGTGGGGGCAGCCAGTCATGGTGCGTCCTTTCCACTGAGGACAGGGAGAGGAAGCTGGTTTCAACATGGAGGTTTTAGACAAAATGGCGTCACTTTGGTCAGTCAGTTTCCAACAGATTTTCCTTACTAGGATATTGTCTCCCCTTTTCTCAGTATCTGTGTTCTGGGGGGTTGACCAGAGCCTCTCTGATCCCCCAATCATCCTCACACAGTCAGGTCTGGCCAAGAGTGGTGGGACTGGAGGTGGGCGGAGGGCCCCACCTGGCTGATGCTGTGGAGTCCAGGACTGTCCAGGAGCCACTGGTGAAGGTGTCTTACCCACAGGGGTGACTGGGATATTAGGGGACAGTCCGGAACTGCCTCCCTGAAGGAAGACCCCGCAGAGGCCACAGCAGCGGGCAATATGGCAACCTGAACTGATTCCTGAGGCCCAGATCGGCTTCCTGTCATTTTCTGTAGCCAGAAACTGTCATTTCTTGAAAGATTCAAACCATCTTGACTCAAATGCCTCCATGTGTACCACAAACAAATCCCGATGGCATCAGAGTGAGTTCCCCATGCCTAGACCAAGGTTCTATTTTCTCATAAAGGAAAAAGTGCTACCAGGATAGGGAACTCCCTCCTTTTTAATTTTTGTCACGGAGCGTTCTCCCACCTTTGCATAAGCAGTTGCCCAGAGATCAAACAGTATTAAGGGTAAACACACAGGTTTATTTACAGTTAGGGGAAAACAAAGAGTCTAACTGTCCATACCCACACAAGTCCTCCAAGCAGAAAGGACCCCACTTCTGCTTTTCAGGGAGCTGCATAGGGTTTACCTCAGTCGGCAATCGCCAGGTTATGTCCTTGTATTTGGTCTCCATCACCCCCAACACGAGGTTCAGCTTGGGTCTCTCTGGGTTGCAGGGGGCTCAGCACTTCATCAGGGTCACCTCTCTTCCACCTCCACATGGCTCTCAGCCCTTCAGGGCCTGATGTTGGGAGAGCCCCACAAGACTCTGCTTTTGGGTCCTTTTCTTCCAGGAGAAAGCCTCTGATATCTCCGAACTCAACTCCATTCCTTTTTCCAAAAGTTCGTGTCCCAGTCTCTACTCCTTTCTTTTTTTTAAATCTTCTCTCTCCCTCCTCCAACCAAAGGCTCCAATTTCCCTCTGCATACCCTCCTGGTGCTTTGCTCTCTCTTCCCCACCCAGAATTTGCAACACAGTAAAAGTGCCCTTATCCTGTTAAAGCCTCTGTGTTTTTCCAAACCAGCTAATGGCAATGCCTAAATTTTATGAACAAATACACTGCCCATGTTGGGGTCGTGGCTTCAAAAGCAGATATAAGCAGTAAAAGTCCCCAAAGAACAGCTGTTGAAATGATGGCCAAGAGCCTGGACACGTAGACTCCCTGAAGCAGAGCCCCTCATGGAGGTGCTGTGGAACACCACGTGACAGCGACATGTGGCTTCCATCAGATGTATAAAGCGTGTCATCTCTTTTCAGTGTGGCTCTGGCTCACTGTAGGGTAAACAAGCTCTCAGGGTTTTTTATGCCCTTCCACCATTAACCTTTATACCAGTTATTGTGCCTGCCCCATGATTGTAGATACTTGGCTCAACTGGTATGCGCATGCATGTGTGGGGGCACCTAGGCCTAGGAGGAGAGGATGAAAGGGTAGCATCACCCCAAGAGAGGGGAAACACAGAGAGAATGCCAGGGTGATGCAAAGGAGGGAGACCACCAGAGAGAGTCCAGAGAAAGACTGAAGATAATGGGGGACTAGAGGCTTGCCTACTTCCCACTGCTTGATTGGATTCCAAAATCTAACTGACTATAATTCTCCTTCACCAAGTGCTAAGGAGGGCTCACCTTGTACCTTTGTCATCTTATATACATTTTACTTGACTTTAAAACCCAGACTCTCATAAGAGCAAATAACTCTATGACTCAAAGTTTTGAAAATGATGGTTGATCCTGGCCATGCGTGCCCACCTGCTTGCCATACAACTGATCTAACCTCTCTGCCCGGTGGGCCTGTGGGCCTGGTTTTCTGAGAGCATGGAAACAATGAGTACACCGACGGCTCTGGGATGCTTATCTGTCTGCTCCTATCAACCAAGAACCTGCCCTGCGTGCTTGCACTGTACTCACAATTGAGACCTGGACTGTGTCTTCTCTTGCATTCTGATTGTCTATCCTGGAGTCACTAACTACCACTGATTCAACACAGAGTCAGCTGTTTTCCTCACAAACCTGAGATTGAAGCATCTCAGGTCACCTTGGGATGCTCATGTGGAGAATGTCAGGTATTGACTGTATCTAGGATGGTCTCAAGTGTTCATCACCAAAATATTGGTGGCAGGGCTCACTGGCTTAAATAACTTCTGCTGAGATGGCTGGGTTCCTTTTCCTCTCCGTCATCTCTCCAAATGAGTCTTTGCTGTATAGTCCTGTGGTCACTAGACTTCTTACAAAGAAGCGGAATCATCCACAGCAGGACTCTCGAGAGAAATCAGCAGACATGTGACCTTTTCTAGCTTAGCCTTGGAAGAAAGACAGCATTACAGCTACCATTTCTGTTTGTTGAGATAATTACAGAGGTTCCCCAGCTAAAAGAAAGGACAAAAACATCCTTTAGTTAGAAGTGTCTATACATTTTCAGACACTTCCCAGTTTTTAATTGGAAAACTTAATGATCTCAGAAAGTCAGAAAATACGTGCAAAGCCCCATCTACCCTTCACTCTGTTGCCCCAGCTATGACATTCTACACGGCAATGCTGAAGTCAAAACCAGGTGACTGATGCTTAGGCTGCTGTTGACTAAGTTGTAAACCATGGTCACTGTTTCAAAACCTGCGATCATTTAGTGTTTGTGAATTTCTGTGTAATTTCATCCCCTGTACACATTTGATTAACCACCACTGCATTCAAATACAGAACTGTTCTAGCTACCAAACACGAGAAAAACTCAACATTTCTGTCTCCCAGTCCTTCTTCTCTTGACCATTTCTACGGCTTTGTCCCATTAAGATGAATATGTGTGTGTGTGTGTGTGTGTGTGTGTATGAGCTTGAACATGTTAAATCTTTTAAACAGAGTGCTTCCTAACAGAGACACCACAGAACAACATGTTGTAGCAGCACTTGATTTTGGATAAGGTGTATAAATTATATTATTTCTTTACAACATGGCCACTTTATATATAAACTTGGTATTAGCCAAAAGGCTGAGAAGTGATAGCCTCTTTATATATACATATATAATATATATTATATTGAGATAATATATTGAGTTATTTATATTGACATAATAGCAGATGCATGCATATATTGTATGCTATATGTGTATATATACATATATAATACATTCTATATAATGTTATATAGAATACATATACAATATATGATACATATATATTATATACAATATATAAAGTCATTCAGTAACCTTTTAAGATTGACTTTTTTCACTAAGTATGAAGCCTAAAAGCCCATCACAACTGTTGTATAGTTTATGGTTCATTACTTTTACTTGCTGTATTCCACTATATTGATATGTCTGCAATCAACTTATATCATTTTATTAGAAGTGATATTCCTGTAGTCAGTGTAAACTGAGAAATTTTTAAAAATTCACTCTGATATGATCTTTGCTTTAGGAGATTTCTCTAGGACATTTAGATGTAACGTCATTATTGATATCTTAGGGCTGCTTTATTATCTGTTGCCTTCTGTTATCTTCAATATCCCTCTCTGTTTCCATTCTCTTGCCATTTTTTGTGTTGCTTGGATATGTTTTCAAATTTAATTTTCATTGATCTCTCATTTTTCAATATATCTTTTTGTGTTTCTTGTTCATGGTTGTTTCACATTTGACTCAAAAGCCATCAGATTTTTTATAAATGTTGGCTGAACTCCCTAACACTTAAATGAGCCATAATCTCCAATTCCAGTGGGTTTGCACTTGATTGGACTCCAAAATCTAACTGACTATAATTCTCCTTCACCAAGTGCTAAGGAGGACTCACCCTCCACCTTTGTTATCTTATATCCATGTCACCTGACTTTAAAACCTAGATTCTCATAAGAGCTAATAACTCTGACTCAAAGGTTTGAGAATGATGGTTGATCCTTAAAACCAACATGGAGCTTGCTCTTAGAAAGACAATTCAGGTGTTCATATTCCTCCCTAAAACTTGCAGAATGTATATATGTGCATGAACTCCTGAATGATAAAAATAATATCAATTTAAATTCAACAAATATATGTTGAATGACTGTTGGTTACTAGGTGCTGGGATTCCACTTATATGATCAAGATTATTTCCATAATAGCTAGTCGATCTATTAGTACAAATGAATCCAGTAGAGATTTAACAGCAAAGGAAAGTGGGAGTGCTAGTCTTTGTTCTCCACACAAACAGAAGCATGTCCTCCTTACTTTCGACAATTGAATACCATACCAACACTTCGTCCATGAATCCCTCGGACCCAGTTATTCTTACTACCTTTTGGTTTCCCAATTCACTGACTGCAATTCTGCCTGTAGGGTCTGACCTTCAGTGCCAAAGGGTCACAATACTCATTGGGGAGGCTAGGACTCCCCTCACAAATTTATTTCTCACAGTAGTGGTCAGACCTATGTCTTCTGGGTCTTTCTAATGGGGGTGAGAAGGTCTTAAATGACAAATCCAGTCTAATATGCAGCTTGCCCTAACTTTTTGAATCCCTTATTCCACCTTAAACCAGGATAAGTATCTCACTCCTCATCCCTGATGGTAGACCACCATTGGTCCATGTTTAGCCAACCAACCAAGCTATAACCTTAAATGCAAAATCTCTGCCTACTGCACCTCTATCAAATTTTTTTTCCTTGATTCAACTTTATGTTTTTTTCTACCACTATCCCTCATCCTCAAAGTAAAAGAAAACTCAGAATATCAAACCCATGAGCTCAGGAATACATTAATGAGCAGCAGTGGTACTTTACTAAAGAGACTGGAGTTATAAATAAGAAACTAACAGAGTTTCAGAACATGGACAGCTCGAGAGAAAGAGTGAGATAAAAAACAATACAACCAGCATCGATGGGTGGATGAATTGGCAAGTTCCAAGTTAAACCTAGAATTTGTTCAGATGGGTTTTTTTTGACCATGTTAACCAATGATGTCATGAACAGCTAGTCAAGCTCATGAAAGTCCATATTTTCTTCAAAATGTCTGAAAGTTTTATATACATGGTCACTTAACTGCTTGCTGCTCATAAGTGGTTGGCTAGGAGTCTCTAGAGCATATATGTTGTCTATCTCTATTGCTATAGGAGAGCACATTCTGTGCTTCTAGAAATCAAGTCCTTAGTTCTTTTACACTTAATAAGTTTACAAAGACAATCCAAAAACCCCAGAACCAATTCGTGACACTCATACTCATCCTTAAAATTCTGTTCCTGTAGAACCATGCCGAGATCTCTTAGTACTGAAGTTTCATTGATCTGATTTCAGCAGAGAAATAGAGCAAAATGTGTCTCTCTCTCTTTCTCCTCCTATAAAGACATTTTACATTATTATGGCATCTGAAAAGCCCCAGATTGTCAAGTCAACAAGTCAGGGGAGCCACTGGCATACCTAGTTCTACTTCAAGTCCAAAGATTTAAGAACCATGAGAGCTGAGAGTGTCCATTTCAATCCGAGGCTCAGATCAGAAGAAGACTCATGTCTCGCTCAACTCAAAGACTCAAAGATAGTCAGGCAGAGACTGAATTCTCTCTGACTCTATCTTTTTATCTAGTCAGGCCTTCAATGCTTGTATGAGGCTCTCTTGATGAATCACTTAATTAGTTTGCCTATCCACAGGTTAATCCCATCCAGAAATGTCCTCAGGGACACATCTGGAATAGTCTTTGACCAAATATCTGGAGAGCCCATATCCTGTGAACTGATACAGAAGATTAACCATCACATGAACTAAAATGAATGCTGGGCAAGGATACTTTACAATCGATCAGTATACCAACTCACACTAAGGACCTAGAGAATTTCTGAAAATCCAAATAGTTTGAACAACCAAACATCTGCATCAAGTTTGATGACTGATGTTTACTTGTCTTAAATATCAGTGGACATGAAAATACTGAATAAAATGAATGCACTATAAATGTGCATGCATATGAGTATTAGACGTATGTATTTGTGAATGTATGCAGACCTTCATGCTCTAAGTGATTTTGATTTTCTGAATGAATAAAATTCCAAATACATAGCAATGTAGAGAGACTAACATAAGCACCCTTTTCTATCCACCCCCTGCCTTAACAATTAGTGATATTTTTCAATATTGATTTATCTCCATCAACATATTTTAATTTTGCTGCATGACTTTATAAATGCCCCAGTCAGCATGTCCCACTGTATCTGACACTCTAGATGAATCTCTAGCTGAGAAAAGGGCTTTTCCCCTTGATCATCTCCATTTCACTTCCACATCTAACATTTACAAAAAAATCCTTAATATCAAATGATATTAAGAGGATTTAAAAAGTGATTTTGATGACACCTGATTTTTATCCTATTTTAATCATCTTCAAAGAGCTCAGTGTAGGGGATGATCAACCCCAACAAGGAAAATAAAGAGTCATGTGACAGTCATGTGAATGAAAGCAGGAGCTAAGAAAAGGTGACCCTTGTGATTCCAGGTCAGGTTGTTTGTTAGAGACTAGAAGCATTTGAAGGCTTCTGCAAGGCGGGAGCTCTGAATAGGCTGTTGTGGGGGGTCCAGCGTGTCTTCTGACCTGCCAACCTGCTGCACACAGCTCATGCTGTGTCCCTAAGTGCCACATTGCCAGGGCCATGGAGGGAACCCAGATAATGATGGCTGCTTTGTCTCTGGAAGAATGATGGTCCTTTATGGATGAAACAAGGACCCTGCCAAAGAAAGTAGGATCTTTGTCTCTAATGGAAACAGCTTAATAACAGAAGGGATGGCACACTCAACTTTTTAAAATTCTGGGCTTATACAAACTTGCTTCTGGGCTGCTGCCAGTCGAAACACCTGCAGCCTTTCCCCACTAATATTTCAAAGTGTCAGCTTAAGTGGCCAAGCGCTGCCTGCGAAACTATGGTAATTGCTGAGATATGCGTCGACCAGCTGAGATAATAGGGTGCCAAGAAGCTGGGGAAAATGTCAACAGCTGGGGTTCATGCTACTCATTTTGTTTTCCTAAAACTAAACTTCATGGAATGACAAGTCCCACGAAGAGCTAATCTGGAATTATGCAATTACCTGGTCTTTGATTTATTTTTGAAGCCTTGTGTTCAGTTACTAAATACAGGGCAAAGATACACGAAAGGCAGGGACTCGGTCCTCTCCGGGACAGTGGGAACCTCCTGCTGCCCCCTGTCGGTGACTCAGACCAGGACCGTTCCCCCTCAATGCAGAGCACCCCGGGCAGCAGAGAGCATTGCCCGCGCATGATGGGCGTCCATGTCGTGCTCTCATTCATTCACTAACGTGTTCATTTCAAAATTTTTATCATTTTTTTCAACCATTCAGCATTTTTAGGGCATTTGGGTTCTTTCCATATCCTGGCTATTGTAAATAGTGCTGCAATAAACATCCGGGCACTGGTGTTTTTCTGAATTAGTGTTTTTGTGTCTTTTGGGTAAATCCCCAGAAGTGGTGAAACTGGGTGAGAAAGAAAAGGCTTTCTAACTTCAACTCAGAACACCTCTGCCTGCTTCTCTCAGACAGACTCTAAGCAGTTACCTCCTGCAGGTAATGCCTTCATAGACCACATTTACATTTTCACTGCCTCCTTACTTTTTGTTATGTAGATTTTAGTAAACAGCAGCTTCTCAGCTCCCAGCTCCAAAGACTGCAGGGAAAAAAAAAAAAAAAAACACGTAAAAACTTACATCTTACACAAGCTTGCCTCAGTTTACCCTTTTTAAATTCTCTAGGTTCTTTCCACCATTCCCAGCCTTTTCACTATAATTTCAAACCAGAACAAGACTCTCAGAGTGCAGACTAATGTATCACTAAACAAAGTGATTTCCTAATAACTGCAAAAAAAAATAAAAAAAATAAAAAACTTGATTACCTCAACATTAACCAAAGTCCTTTTCCCAGATCGTCCAAAAACCCTCAGTCTCTTAGTCTTGACATCTCACCAATGTCCAGTTAGTCAGAGTACATCTCCACATGCTCAAAGACATTTTTCTTTGGCGTGCTTCAACTCCTCCATGCTTCCTTGTCCTTCTTCAGGTAGTAGAAAGAAACTCCGTAAAACAGGAACCAATAGCAGATTTATCAAGGCCTCTTCAGGTTGGTTTTAACACACACATTCGGCTTGACCATGCTGAAGCTGTGAGTCCACAGGCTTGGGTACATAGCTGGACATGCCTGCCTGGGCCACGTGACCTGAACTACATTGTCCTCCTCAGCTAACCCCAACATGGCTAAAGCAAAAATGGCTCAATGGCACAGACCCTTGTTATCTGACTCTGTCTCCAGGCGTACTCTGTATGCTGCTGAATTACTCCCTGCCAATTGCCAAGTTCAAGGTTGGGATTCCTGAAAGCTACATTTGAACACAGTTCTGGGATTTTTGAATTCTCATTAAATTTAATTGGAGAGTTTTAGCTTTAGCAGTTTGCTTATGTTTTGTATCTGAAAACACACACAGAATATATACTCTATATGTCTATATGGACAGATAAGTATATACACATTATATAAGCTATACATGCATATCTAATACATTATATGATAAATATATATGTATTATATAACTGCACATGACAAAATATGGCAGAAATAAAATCAATATGCTCCTTTTGGCAAGAACTGACTACAATTCTAAAAGAAACTTTTTTTCCCAGTGTTCCTATTTAGCATACAGATGTGTGCATTGTAAGCTGACATTTATGCATACAACAATATAATTGTCAACAAGAGTCTAGTTTTCCTTCTCCATCTTGCAACTGACCCACCTCATGCTTTATGTAATTAACTGGTCCCTTTTCCCCTTCCCCACCTGATGGCCACCATTTTGTTGTTATAATCTCAGAGTTTATTTTTGTTTCGTTGTTTGTTTTCTTTATCTTCTGCCTATGGGTGAAATTATAAAGTGTCTCTCTTTGGCTTATTTCACCTAGTATAATACTCGAGAGCTTTATCTGTGTCTTTACAAATGGCAGACTTTCACCTTTTTCTAAGAAAGACATCAATTATATTCCATTGTGTATGTGAAATAGACCACAACTTCTTTATTTATTCATCACTTGGGTTCTTACCTTATTTTCATATCTCGCCTATTGAAAATGATGCCACATTAAATATTGGCAAGCATAGAGCTCTTCAAATTAGTGTTTTGTACCATGTGGTATTTTCAGTCTTAGTTTTTTGATGAATGTCCACATCTTTCATAATGGCTACCAAGCGTGTGAAGGTGCCCTACACCCCACATCCATATACTGTGGTTTGATATAAACCATTCTCACACATACGAGATCATATCTCATTGTGGTTTTGATTTGCTTTCCTCTAGTGAGAAGTGATAATAAAATAACTGAAGCTTTATATACAACTATTAAGATGGTAGTAAAAATTCTCTAGCATTGTTGTATCTTTGCAAGAACATAATAAATAATTATGGTTTTTGTATTCCTCTGTGAATATTAGAATCAGTTTGAGACTTTCTCAAAAAAAAAAAAAAAAAACCTGCTGGAATTTGACCTGCTGGAATATTTTACTGGGATTGCAGGTGAAAATTATTCATAAATCCTTGATTAACTGTTGCAAATTATTAATTCATAAAGTAGAGTAAAAGCTTAAAAAGGTAAAAGTCAAGAAAGAAAGGGCATGACAGGAAAACTGAGATGTGAGGATGGAGTTTCAAAATATACACAAATTTCTGTAAAAAATGGGATTGATAAAATGAATTATGAGAAACGGTAGCAGAGGAGACCTTCCAATATCACTTATAACATTTAGTAGACAATAAATGGATCAATAATGGTTTGAAAGAAAAAATCACGAAAAGGATGTTTTGTGAAAATCGGTTTTTAATCCATGCTTTGTGAGAATTCTTGGATATTTTGAAAGTTTTCATCTTATAGAGCCAAAGAAAATGTCAGTAGATCCATGAAAACAGACATTCTAGAAGATACATCATTGGCATGACTTAAGAATAGTTATGTTAACAAAATTTTCAGCCACAAAGGAAAAAAATCGTTGATAATCTTTGGATTCAAGAACAAATCACTAAAGTAATGATCATATTTTTAAAAGTAATGATGATACATTATCATATATATATATATATACACATATATACACAAATATAATGATATATGCATTTTAAATGTTGAGTGTGTGTAGTAAAAATGTGATTATAGAAAAACATATTTTAGATACTTGTATTACTACATGAGCAATAATTACTATGTAGAGAGGAATAATAAAAATTTTAAGAAAAGTGGGAAAAGATAATGATAAAATTTGACAGTAGAATGTAGCAGTATCATATTTTAAAAAATACTTAATATATGAGAAAAAGAGATACACTTGAGAAAGTGGTAAAATATAAAATGGATGTGATAACGATTAAATAGGGGATGAAACAAATTAGTACATTATACATTTTATTAAATATCTGTAAATCTATAAAGGGATATAATATCAATATCAAAAAATATCAATATTGATATTTTTATATCCCTTGATTATTTCTTCTTAAGCTATTTGGCCTCCTAAAACTAAAAGAAATGACTTCAAATGTTAGAAACATAATGGATCTTTCTGGAAGATGTTTAAGCAATCAAACCTCAGCTATTCTCCAGGACTACACAATTTTTAAATTGCATTTTATTTTAGATCTTTCAGGGACCTCATAGCACATATGAAATTCTCTAAAACGTAGACAAAAGAGAATATGTTTTAATTAAGCTGTGTAAATCACTCAAATTTAGTTGCATAGCAATGTCCCCAATATAATTCTGCTTAAAATGTTACAGTTTTTTAGTAACAAGTACACAAACTATACATGATTTTCAAAGGGAATGTCTGATACCGAATTTTAAATATTAAACAAATTAGTGGTTCTTTGAGACTTTTAGTAAAGCTACTGTATTGACCATATGAAGTCATTAGACTTAGGAATATTGAAACTGAATAATCTGAAGTCCTTGATTACTGAATTGTTACTGCCCCTCTCTTCTAGATTTAACTTTTTGTATTCTGAGAGTTTCTTGAGTAGGTTTAGTTAAATAATTGGCCAAAGAGTCATTCAAATAACCTAGAGTTTTTAAAAAACATGTTGCACAGCTGCATTGAGTGAATAAGAGTCATCAATAACATTGATCTTGATCAGGAACTTCCAAGGACCGTTTCTCTTGCTTTGCTAACAAGGAACCTGTACCTGCCCTTCCACATCACTGGCTCCAGAATGACTCCTATCTCACCTTTTGCTTAACTCTTGGTCCATTTTCCCTCACCTGGCCACCAGTGGATAATTCTACTCTCTACAGAGCGGGTCCAGAGTTGACAGCATCTCGAAGCCAAGCTTATATTCCAGTTGTTTCTGGCCTCCACACTTAACCAAGTGCCAGCCATTAAAGTCTCAAAATATTTAGGGACTGACTGGTGAATTAATTCATTCAGAAAATCTCAACTGACAGGTAGGAGATGGAGGCCAGAAAGGTTCCAAAACAACCTACAATGCATAGGCCAGCCCCAAAGAAAATAGCAGTATGGAGTTTGAGAGCCATAGAATGGATGGATGAATGAATTAATGAATGAATGTGTGTCATACTTCAATAATAAATCTAAGGTGTTTTAGTCCACAAGGAAAAATGTGAAATGGGGCTTTCATATACAGCATTCAAAGATAAGACTTTTCTTATATATTTTTTGTTCATAAACTATCCATTCATTCTTTAAGAAAGAAAACACAGAGTGATCCCATCATTTAATGATTTCAGAATATCCAGCATCATAACAGTTTCATATGGCTTAAACTAAATTGAAACATAAGGGAGACAGAATGGCAGTATTTCCAGAAATCCTTTTTATCAACATTGTCTAGTGTGGTAGAAAGAGGATGCCAATATTTCTTGACTGAGACTATCAAATTTTATTTTAATACATGCCCAAGTAATGCAACTTATATTCATGTGCTACAGCCAAATATGGGATCAAACTTTAGCCAGATACTCAAGAAAGGAAGTGAATGTTTCCATAGATGTGCCCTTAACTCTGTGGTGTTGACTATGGGAGCCTGGCAGGATGTCAGTTTGATTCACACCCGTTCTGGCTTTAGATATATCTCATATGTGCCTATCACTAATTGGTCTGCTAGTGTCTTTAGTAACTCATTTTAGCTGATGGGAAGATAAATGCAAGGCTTTTATTCTTAAAATGCAATGTCATCCAACAAAGTTTTCTGGTTGAAACTGTAAATACAGAAAGAAAAGTCAACACAAAGTACATCTAATGTAGTTAAAATTAGCTATCAATTTCAAATCACGTCTCAGAATAAATTAATTAGAGTCCAGTGCTTGCCAGTGTACACGTTGCTAGTAATTACCCAGTAGTATTCCCCAACTGTTTGTGTTTTAGAAATAATTGAATTTTTTAACATTCTTGGAACACAAAGTGGTTTCCTTTCAAAGAACATGAAAAAAAGACAAGCTCGAGAGATTTGATTTAGAGAGGATCATAAAAAAAATGCATTCCAATTTTGTAACTAAGAAGATGGCAATGAATATAGTCCTCAGCACAACAAACAGTACCGTTATGTTCATATTTTGCAGCTAAATTTACATATTCATATACATACATACTTAGATTGACATGTAGATGAATATAATACCTATATATGCAAAGTAGTATTCCAGAGAATACACATAGCCCATAAATATACACATATAATATGACTATTCTCCTGGTGCATATGCTAGTACATATTCATGGTCAAATTTTTAAAAACAGGAGAATAAAACATACAAAAGAAAATACAGAAGAGCACATGGTACATGAAATTAACAACTGGGCAAAACACTGCCCATTTACTGTATTTCCTTTGTATTTATTTTGCATGCTTCTTTCTGCAGGAACATTCATATATACATCTGCTTGTTTTGTATTACAAGCAGCATTTTCTATAGACAACTTATTATCCTGGCTTTCCCACCTATCATGAATAACTTTTCAATTTGTTGAATTTCTTTTCCTTTTTTAAAAGTATTATTATTATTTTACATCATTGCCAGCCCCAGATTTCTCCCACCACCCTGTCACCTGTACACCATCATCTTAATCTTTTGAGCCCATCCCACTCCCGATCACCCCCTTCTCTTCCTCAGTATTTCACTTCTGCTGACAGTTCCAAATTTTTCTTGTCTGTCTGTTTGCTTATTTGTTTGTTTGTTTTCTCTATATCCCTCATATTAGTGAAACCATCCAGTATTTCTCTTTTTCTTTCTGGCTTATTTCTGCTAACATGATTCCTTCTAGCTCCAACCATGCTTCTTTTTAAAATGATCTTGAATGGACACTAGTATTGCATGCTATCCTCACGTGATAATAGAATACTTCTACTGGAAATCTGTTTTTTTTCCCCTACTTTTCATCACTGCTAACAGCACTGTAATGCTGATTGTATCTAGTTTATTAACATGTAAATTCATTTTGAAATGAAACATACTTAGGATTTTAAACTTGATTTTCATCTAAATGCATCATTAATAACATTGAACCAGTTCATAAAGGTTGTTTAAAACTTGACATTTAATAATACTTTTAGAACGGATATAAATATGAGAAATTCACATTGTTTACTTCAAAATTTATATTGTTTGCAATTGTTAATGATAGAAATAAGTAAAGTATGAATAATATTATACGCAAATATTGCGTTCTAATTTGATTTTTGTTTTAACACAAAGTTAAAAATTAGTATTATGACCACAGGTACAATCATATATAAGACTCTGTAAATGTCAGATAATTTCCCACAAACTAGGATTTTTTCAACTTTCAGCATTAACAGTAGAAACATTTGCATATACAATGAAAACTCTATGATCAATTCCAATAAAATATGAACAGGTCAATGGGAAGAATAGAATATTGAACGTTCATGAATTTCTTAATTGTTTATAATTCATTTAAAATCCAAATAGAGTATATATGTTATCTGACCTGATGAACATTCATGAATTTCTTTGGTTACAGATGAGATTTGAACAGTCTTCAATTTTAAAACTGTTTTTTCCATTTTTTCTTGTGACTGATATCATGTTGTTTCTATCAGTGGAGGACATATTCTTATAGGTTTCTGAAAACTTTGGATTTCATTTATTTCTTTTAATACAGTAAGGATTGTCTTCCTGGAGTGATGAGAATGATGTTTATTGACATATTTTGCCTTTTCTGTTTCTGGACACGGTATGGGGAAGAAGCATAAAAAAAAAATATATCGCTAGACAAGCAATTGGGTACTTATTGAGTCAATTTCAGAAGTTAAATAAGCAAGTCAAGAGTTCAAGATTCTGGAAACATGTCAAAAGTCAGGCTGGGGTTGGTTTTACCATTTGTTCTCTGTGGCCTAGAAAGTTTTATAAGGGGAAATTAGGAGAAACTGTTGAAAGATCATCAGAAATTAAAAATTTATTTTGTCCTTCCAATTTTACATAATGTTTACTATCAAAGATTTATGTTGATGATATTTGACTCTTGTGACTCTTTGAGTTGTTTATATGAAAGAATGTTTCCCTATATCCTCTAAAATATTAACACTCCACTTATTTATTATATTTAGCATATCTATGTTTCAAATATCCATTTGGTCTTTCTTTGACTAAGAATGGACTGAAAGTTATTTGAGTCCTGTTCCTCCAAATGGATTTCATTTCTGTGTAATATATGGAATAAGGGCATATTTTCAACTAATCTGTGATGCTCACTTTATAATTTATTATAGTGCTTGTTTCTGAGCTTAGGGGCCTATGAGCTGTTACTGTGTCTCTGAAACCTTTACTGTTTCCATTATTACACTTTGTAACCAGCCATTAACACAGGGAAGGTGCCTAATCCTTAGTATTATTCTTTTGTCCATTTTCCTGAATATTCTTGCTTATTTACTCCAATAAATAGTGATAAGTTACCTTAACAAGTTAAAAGAATATTCCACTCAGTTTTAATTGGCTCACATTAAACTCACACATTGATTTAGAAAGAGTAATCATTTTTGTAGCATTTTCTCTTCATCTTCAGGACTGTTATATATTTCTCCATTTATTTAAATTCCTTTTTATAACCTCCAGTAAAGTTTTATGATTTTTTTTTCAGAACAAGCTAGTAATTACTTGTATTTATTCCTAGGAATATTCCCAAGAATATATATTCCGAGGAAACTGTATTTTCTTCCTATTTTAAATAGAAACAAACTGTGTCCTGGAGAGGAGATTGATTTAGATAGGTGATCTATAGGGAAAGACACTCATTTTTCCATTTGTACTGAGCTGCAGGAGAGGGTGAAATCACATTGAGAATACTGCAGTTTGGACAGGCTGATGAAGTTCCTGACTGCAGAGTTGTGAGACAAAGTCCAAACATGAACACCTCCAGTCAACACATTGAGCGAAAATAATCACCCCAATTGCATTGCATGGAAAATTTCTCCTTGATTTACATCGTCATTTAAAAGGAAATTTCTGGGTAAGCATTTAACCTCACTTATGGCTTTGTGCAGTGTCCAAATGAGTGTGTATTTATGCTCTTATTGTTGAATCTATGCAATATAAAGTAAAAATGTTCCAAGTTTCCTGGAATCAGGAAAGCTGATGGCATGGCTCTTTATGTTGTCGCAGTATCTGAATGTACTCCAAGTTTCTTTATCACTAGCTGATGTGGAACAACTGAATCTCTGAATCTAGGGTTTTTATATGAAAAGGAATTTTTGTAGACTAGCCACATCATTTTTTTTTTCTTTTGTTGGTTTGTTTTGGCCTTGGAAATCTAAAAGCAACATCATTAGGTACAGGGAGTTACCTATGAGAATGCTAATTATGGTGGATTCCCAAGGAAATACATAATTACTAAACATCTTAGTAGTTTTCCTGAAATGATAATATTGCACTTCTGTTTCAGTATAATAGCATGCTCTCCCTCTGATGGGATCCTATACATTTAGCTACCACTTGTGAAGAGCTTGCAGGATCTTTAAAGTCACAGATCTTAATGAAGGTTTTGCGGGATCCAAACTAAGAACATTTGTCTCAAGCATCAATGAGAACTACACTTCCTTTTGTCCTGGTAGAATGAGGCTAAAAACAAAGAGAACATTAACATAGGAAGTTAATTGCTTGATCCACAGTTGGAATAAAAATTCTAGCAATATTAGCTTCAATACTTTTTGGGTAGCTTTTTAAAATCATGAGGCTGATTATAAACAAAGTGAAAATATTAATTAGTGGCAAATGAATTATTTCATCAAAAGTGCTTTGTTTGCCAGGCGGATTCCTCACCTATAATATAGACTGCTTTTTCTAAAACTATACAGTTCATTTCAGGCTTAAAACACATATGTAAAAAAATTAGGATAAAACAAGATATCAACATGCGAATTAGGATACAACAAGTTATCAATATGACAATTATTGCAAGTTTTAAAACTTTAAGACAACTTGAAATTCGGATACAATGATAGAAGTAACAAATGGGGATGTTCTCCAATATCCTAGTTAGGAAATTTTTTAAAATAATTTTAAAAAATGTGTATAATCTAGACTTTTAATATAAACATTAAAACATTTATTTTAGGAAAAACAATCTGAAGATAAAGTTCAGGTGCTTTTTTCACTGTGGCTCCATCTCATCCTTCCAGAGTGGGTCAGATGCATCTTGAATGTAGGGGAGGCAGCTCTCTTGCCCACCTTTGATCAGGCAGTCACTGCTCCTTTTCTTCCTTTTCCTAATAAACCTGTCCTTTAAAAATATATAAAAGATGGGGTGAGGGAGTAGCAGAAATGTATTCTGCTCTTCTCATTTGCCTCTACTACTTGGATTTGCTCTGAAATGTATTATTGCAGTACATTGGTTTGCAATATTGTCTATCATTTTGGGGAGAGTGATCACTCCCTTCAGGTGTCTGAAGATCCTCTTGCTGCTGTCTGTCCTTGCAGCAGGGAGGCAGAAACTAGACATTGACAGAGGCTTCCTCTGGCTCTTCCCAGCTCCTGAGCCTTGCAGAGCTGGGTCCTCATGTCCTTTTCCCTCTGTCTTTCTAGTATGGGTTGAATTGTGTTAATATTAGGTTCAGTAGTGCCCTCGGTTGTCCCAGATTGGTCCCCAGGGCAAGGTGTGGGGGTCCTGTCTAGAGCAGCAGTTCCACCTGTCACCCTGAACTGCCAGACTGGTCTCTGGCCACCTGGGAGTCTGCACTGGAATAAACAGGTAGGAGAATAGATGAGTGAATATAAGTGATTGCTGAATATTGGAAGCTTCTTGACTCTTAGATGTTTAGTAATATTTTTACAACCAAACTTATGCTGTAGGAACTTTAACTCTTGCTGCACCAGTGAGCTTGTGTTCAGGCTCCCACGACCTATGGATAATGCCAACTGAGGACTTCCTCAGTCATAGCCCCTCCTTTTGTTACTTCAGAGGGGACCTCATTTAGACATTGGGTGTTTCCAATGGAATACTATTCATCCATCAAAGAAGATAACCTAATGTCATTCACAGTGACATGGATGGAGCTAGAAGAAATCAGGTTAGCAGAAATGTCAGAAAGAAAAAGAAATACCGGACGGTTTCACTTATAGAAGGGATAGAGGAAAACAAAGAGATGGACAAGAAAAGTTTAAAACTGCCAACAGAACTGAAACACCGAACTAGAGAGGGGGAGGGGAGAGGGGAAGGGAGAGAGGGGGGAGGGGGAACTGGGGGAGGGATTGACACAAGAGATTAAGATGGTTCATGGGTGATAAGGGGGGGTGGAAGAAACTTGGGGTAGACAAAGATATTATAAATAGATAGATAGGCAGACAGATGGATGATAGACAGACAGATGGATGTTTTATATATATGTATGTGTGTGATCAATAAAAATAAATGATAAAAAATAGATATAGGGTGTTTAGAGATAGTAGAATTAGAATCACCATCAGGAGAGTCTCTAACCCAACGTGACCAGTGTCTCATACGATGGGAAAATTTGCATACACAGTCTCTCCCCTCTTCCACCATGCACATGTGTCCCCCATGTCAGGTGGACCTACACTCCTTTAAAACTGAAAGCAAACCTGCCTCAGGGCCTTTGCACCCTCTTCCTCCCCCAACTACAAACATGCTCCATGCAGGCACAGATTCTGAGTCTCTCTCTTTGTTTTGAGCGGACGCAGCCCTGCTCTACTTTTGAACTTCACATACATCAATCCCAGAAAGTACACCCGTATCTGACTCCTTTCACTCAATACTACGTGGCTATCAATTATTCACACTCTGGGGTATAATGTTGTTTGTTCTTTCTTACAAGTGAGTGGAATGCTATTCTACAAAGATAGCATCATTGATTTATTCCTTCATATCTTCATAAAAATGTGGGTTGTTTCCAGATGTGTACTGTTCTCTGAACATCTTTGCCCATGTTTTGGGCATAGAATCTGAATCTCTGGGGCACAAATTATGTAAAGGTTTGATTGTAGCACATACTGAAAAGCAGTTTTCAAAGTGGGTTACGTGGAACCCAGCACAAAGGGTACAGTGATCCTGTAGCATCCTCCACCCCTTGCTGTGCCAGCTCTGTCTGTGAATATGCTTTTGCTCTTGTGTCTGTTCTGCAATGATTTTGTGTTAACATTATTGTGATTCTAATAGGTGGCTATCTGAACACTCAGCCTGGAGCACATTTTCTGTTTTGTAAGATGCCCGACTCTTGAAGTCTCTATTTAGATGCCCCCTCCCCCCATTTTCTAGTCATCCTTAATTTTCTCAGGGTTTTGTAACCATTCTTTCTTCTGAGTATAAGCCACCTGTCAGGGTTAACTTTGGCAAGTCTCCTACTCTGTGTCTTGCCGTCTCTCCCTTATTGTGATGAAACATATGAATATTTTCTTTTTACTAACTTCTCCTGTCCTGGTTATGAAAGCATTCCCTGTCTAAAACTCATAAAGACAGACCCCCATGTTAAATGTTAGAAGCCTTAATATTTGACATTATACCTGGATCTACAATGCATTTAAAAATAATTTTTGTGCATG